>CAUJNA010003334.1:402500-575100 GCA_963377175.1 Effrenium voratum
CCAATTCTGCATCCTTCTCTCAAAACGCAATTGAATTTGACAGACGGCTACCTAGATGAACCTCCAGACTCTCAGGCAACAACTGAGCCAAACACCAACGCACTGAGAAATGAAATGATCCCCTTTCCACCCTGCTCTGCTTTCATGGAAAACGACGTGTCGAAAGGACTGCGGACAGATTCCTCGAGCTTTGCAAGGCAATCATTGCAAGCATCTCAGCCACGTTCAATCCAGTGCTTTCGGCCCCTATGCTGATCGGCCAGTGGAGCCATTGCACCCAACCAAAGAAATCAGCACTCTCCAACCAAAGATCTTTCGGCAATCAGCCGACCGACCGACCACCAACCAATCAAGCATCCAAGCAACACCCATGCAGACCGAATCGAACAAATCTCTTCCGAGTTCGCCTGGACCTGCTCGGGGTACTTTGCCTAGCGCTTCGAGAGCAATGCGCAATGAGAAACCAATGCGGGGGGACACGGATACCAAAGGAAGCCCAAACACGTTTGTCTCAACATAGGGGGCCAAAGAGCTTCCCTTGGTTTCCTTTTCAGCCAACCATGCCAACCCCAAAAGCGTACCGTCACAAACAAAGGTAAGGCCTTAAGGGTCTGATAGGTGATCAGCCATAGCCCCCTTCTCATAACCCCTCAGGTCACGCAAATTGTGTTCAAGAAAACCCAGAGGAGTATGTTCGAACGGTTTGAGCCTGGAGGTAAGGTGTCATTAAATTGCCAGACGGCGCGTGCCTTTGTAAAGGGCCCGAGCCCCCTGCATGTTCCGGGAATCCCTTGGTCCATCGGGTTGCTTTTTGACAAGCATTCCAGAGATGAGTGGGATCCAACAAATGGGTCCCAGGATGCGTGCGTGTCCTTGGCGCAAGCGATTGGACCCCGTTCATTCGAACCCGCTGAACGGGTCCCTTGCACAAAGTCCCGCTTCTCAGGTAGTAGCCAAGTTCAACACAGCAAGTTGGTCCAGCACCGAAATCAATCAAAGAAAACCAAATACTGACAAAGCAAAATGGGATATGACATCTCTGCATGATTAACCACATGGCAAACCAAGCAGTTGTAATTCATGTTGGACCTCGACGAAACACTAGTTGAGCGAACCAAAGGCCAAAGGCCAGCCAAGCGAATCCTCGCGGTGCCCTTTGAACATCACCCCGCCAAAGAGAAACTCGCCTTGTATTTGCAAACTGAAGGTGGTTGAAACCGCAAATAGCAACCTAGGGAGGTCTGAACCAAGTGGAAGCCATCCAAAACCTCGCTTCCGGCACCCATGAGTTTTCCAGGGAGGAGCACGAGGGGATGGGCCTTGGGGA
Organism: Effrenium voratum; assembly: GCA_963377175.1. Lineage (NCBI taxonomy): Eukaryota > Dinophyceae > Suessiales > Symbiodiniaceae > Effrenium > Effrenium voratum. Next base: position 403,828 of record CAUJNA010003334.1, read on the forward strand.
TGTCCTTCTTGTTTGATGGACCCTCCCATTTGTTCTTGGTGCCACGGCCCCCCTTTTCGCAGCCATGGCCAGCAGCAAATCTCCCCAAACGCGACAACCCACAGGCCCACAGCCTTCAGCAACAATGTTCATTTTGGTATGTGTCAAAACTAAAGGAACCCCCAAAAATGGCTTTCCTGTTGGCTTGCCTTTCAAGCCAACCTTCAAAGGGCATGCCGAAAACCTCACAAAGGCACCTAGCCTCCCCCCCAGCTCCAGCCTGCGGCAACTCCAGCAAGGTGCCTTGAAGGTCCTGCCAAAGTTGCAGCTCCAAAGCTCTCATAGAATCAGTCCACTTTGCCCCTCCACCTTCGGCGCAAGCAACACATGGGTGTGCATCAAAATGGAGACTCTCTTATCGGATGGCCGTTGAAGGGAAACCAAAGGAAACGCACCACCTGAATTCCCCGCGTTTGCTTGGTGTCTTTGGGTTGTGCATATGAAAAGGCAGTGGACTCCGTCTCGTGGAGTAGTGTGAAGCCCATGTTTGAAACCGGGAAGGTGTCAAAACAAGTTTTAAGGCAATGCTGAAAGAAGACAAGCCCTAGGTTGCCAATCGTTCGGCAAGCTCCAACTGGAAGGGATACGTGGCGCCAAAAGTCGACCTGACGGTTGAATCGAGGCTCCAATATTGGGGCCAGCTAAATTTAAGGTATTGGTGATAAATAGGAAGTCTGGAAAATCAACAATTGCCTATTATTTCAGCCTCCCTCCACTTGCCGGCTTGCATTAGTAATTTGGAGGGCTGGTTTCCAATAAGGAGGGTTCAAATCCCCAAACCACCCATTGGTTACCGGATGATTCAGCACCGAGCAAACAAAGGGTATGTGCCAAAATAGGCGTACCCCCGAAACTGGTGGTTTTCCTTTGAATTCCCTTACCCTCCCAAAACGAGCCACACCCATTTCGCAGGCGTCCTTCTGCCCCGGGATGGGGCGGCAGGCAGAAACCTCGTGTTAAGCTGTGAGGATCTTGGTCAGAACTGGGTATCGGCGTCACAGCAAAGCGGGAAAGAACGCAGGCCATGCACGGTGTACTGAAGGTCCCAAGGAGCATCGCACAATGGAAACTCCCGTGCTCGTCTCTGTGGGCGCAACGCGGTGGCAACGCGGTCGCAACGAAAAGAGAAAAGACGCCTTCTGGGAAGCTGCTGGCAATCGCCATGTGTTGCAGTGCGTTCTGTTTCCCAATCGCCACATGAAGCTTCCCAATTTTGGAGCCTGCCCGAGTCGCAAGGCGGCAGCGAAGGGGTGCGGCAAAAAGAAACATGTATTGTTGATGAGCAAATTACCACAGTTCCCAATCGGAAAAAGGAGACTGCCGGTGAAGGGCGCACATGGTTCGCTTTTGGCCCCGAACGGTGAGCTTGAATATTTATTTTGCCCCTGGTAAATGTCCAGTGGACCAAACAAACTTTACAGCTTCCCAAAGCCTGAAATGAGTCCCATGGGGCATCCCCGCAAAGCCCTTTATGCCTTTCGCTCCTAAGCCTCGTCAGTTTGGGGGCCTGGCGTCCACGCTCTTCGGCATCTCATAGGGGCCACCAACCGGCAGCTTTGCCACTTCAGCGCGTGCGGACTGGGCGACCCCAGCCAGTGTGGAGCCCCAAAAGAGGGATGGGCGTCCCTTGTTTTTCCTGCAAAGCAGCGTCGAAAAGGATGCCCTCGACCAAAAAACTGTTACCCAAATGCGGAAGATGGGCCCTCGTGATCTGTGAAGGAGGGGTTGTTTGAGCAATGGCTGGTACATCCCACGCCCCTTTGGATTCCATTCGAGAAAAGGAGCCCCTCAGTTGATGAAACATCAAAAAAGGAAATGGTCTGGTCGCAAACTCCCTGCCTACAAACAGCCAACACCCCCCATTGTTGGTGCAGGAAGATCTGCGAATTAGAGGTATGTCAACCACGCAATGGCTGGTGGCCTGCTCATGGGCATCGAACCCTGCCGAGGGGTTCGAATGCATCTCTGTGGAACTGGACACAGCTGAATTATAAGCGTGATTGAAGTTTGTCCTTTCCTTCATTCTTGCCACAACCAGTCGATTCAAAGGAGCCTCAAGATGATGTCTACGGAAGACTGTCGACGATTTCCAGTTGAGCATCGCTCATGTACTTCTATCAGAATGGCTTCACTTCATGCAGGCCCTGTCGTTGTGGAGGCGTGGAACCTCTCGCGAAAAATCACGAACGGTCAGCAAGGTAGCTAAGGGGCTACATAATTGCGCACATGATCGTTCTACGATCATGACGTAACTTGGTTTAGTGGGGCCCCACTACCCCATCTTGATTATTCAGGCCCGTAGTGCCCAGTTCTCACTGCTCCCAAGCCACTGCGAGCTGCTTTTTCTCCTCGAGCAAGCGCGGCAAAATGTCCTGCCCACGACAACCCGGGTGCCTCCTGCGCCTCATCTGGATAGCCGCACCACAGGCCAGTATGTGATTGTGCCAGCCGTTGTGCTGCTTTCCTTATTCCCAAGTCGGGAAAACAACAGCTTGTGATTTTAAACACGCCAGCCGTGAGAGATATCAGAGAAGCAACGCGCACCAAGGCCGGCCGAGCCTCAATGAGCTCCAGTTGCTGGAAGTTCACAGGCAACTGAGCGCCGGACAAGCTTTGGGATTGGATCACCCGATTGTACCCTTTCGAGAACATCAGTGCTTCGCTCGAGCAAAAAGAAAACTGTAAGGAAACCGCAGTTTAACACACAGCTGTGTGTTATGGGTGGCTTGCGAGTCGGTTCAGAGCTGCTTTGTCCACCATATCCGAAGCTGCACGGTCCGAGCTATCAACGGCAACCAAGCCATGGCCGAAATGCGCGCTTGCCCTCATGGACAAGGCAACATTAGTGTTCTGTCCTCTCGGACTTTTCTGAGGATTCGCAGGGTCCCTCCCCCATCCCCCTCCCAAATCGACCACAAACAACTTAATGTGTTGACCGAACCTCACATCCACTTGCGGCTTTTCCGGGCCTGGTTGTCGAACGCAATCTGAGCCTTGCGAGCGAGATCGGGGTCGAAGGCCTTCATCTTCTCGATGTTGTCCTGGAGCCACAGCGCTGAAAAGGAAATATGGCATGGCCCCTAGCCCTGAAGATGGCGGTTTCCCTTTGATCCGTTTAATTTTAAACCAAAGAATACCAAAGATGGGCCCTCCATATCGATGTAATTGCCGTTCCGTCCTGAGAGAAGCTCGCGCGCATCTGGGCGATCGTCCTGGCATGCATCTGGGTGACAGCCCGCAAGGAGAATGCGTGGGTCTTTACATAGGGACCCCGCGCCCCCGCCCTGGTAGGGCGGTCAAAAGACATGTTAATGATGATTCGTGGGTTTCCCTTTCGTCTCCCTTTCAACCGCATCCGAGACAAGAGATCACCTATTTTTGCAGACCCTCTTTCTGGCAATCACGAGAATGGACAGACCGGTTCCCAACAAGCTGGGACGAGCGACCGGCAGCAGGCCACCTTCTTAGGCCATCCTTCTCCCATTTCTTATTCCAACCATCCAACGCAATCTGTTTTGCTGACCCGTCGTTACCTTTCTGCTTACAAAACACAGGGTCCACAATCGAAAATCCCACCGAGGCACAAGGCCCATCAGCATCAACCTGCGAGACTGCCAAATCAGAATCAAAATGGCCGAAGAGGCCTCATCTCCAACAGCTTGGAGACGACCATGATGCCCGGATGGCCTCAGTTCATCATCCCGCTATCCGAAAACCAACAACAAAACGCCGCACAGGTGGAAACCAAAGATGCGGCCACTCTGGCTTCAAATCTCCTATAAAAGTGGCTGCAGTTTGGTGGCAGTTTAAGCAAAACCCCGCGAGGGTCGTTCCGTTTGAGGTGACCCCAAAAAACTGGGGACGCAAACCAATCCGGCCGGGGCTGGCGCTGATGAAGCGGAACTGCTGCTCCAAGCCAAACTGCATAAAGACGTCCGGCACCTTTCAGAGATGATGCATGTTTATGTATGCGTATATATAAATATATAACGTCCCCCCACCCATAAACTACTTCGGTTGCTGTGCCCAACAAACACATGAAAACAAATGTGGTTTTGCATGTTTGTCAAAACTCTGGGCAGAAGTTTCGGTTTTCCCAAAAGAGTTTTTTGGGTTGTCTCGGGTTTGGTTGTTGTTGGGTTTCCCTCAGTTTTCGCTGTTTGTGTAAAAACAAAAAACTCGATCGTTGTGATTCTCTCGTGTGTTGATGTTGCTCGTGGCTTGCCACCAACAATTCCAAAAACAAGAAACCATCCGGCTTTGGTTTTTACTCAAAAAACAACACTCAAAAAGCAACAACCTGTGGAAAGCCCAAAACGTAACATATCTCGAGAAAACACGAACTTCTGGCAATACCAAACTTATCCTCAGAGTTGTGTTTCGTTGTTTTGTTGTGTTCTCGAGCTTCTTGCTTTCGTAATTTGAGCGGGCGCCCAGGATAGAAATGGATGATGAAGATACTTCCCGCACGCTCTCTGCCAACACTACGGCGTTGACACATGTAGCTGGGCACACGTGCTGCTTCTCGCTGCGAAGAAAAGCTGCGACACAATCTGGCAAAGCTGCGCCAGACTGCCCCACTACGGCAGCCGCTACCCATTTGCTTTCCCATTCCACTTAAAGTCCTCCGGCATTGCGTCGCCACCTTTCCAGTCGTAGTCTAAGCGGGCAAGCGGGACTCTTCCACCACAAGGGGCCTGCGGATAACGGGCTGCTTGTCCTTGCAGGAAGGCCGTACATACAGCAAAGACTTTGCGTTGACAATCAAATGGGTTCTGCGAGGACAGCCATGATGTTGGCATCCTTCACCTCCTTGGCGCGCCACGCAACCTCCAGCATTTTCATGAGTCGCTACGGGTCGGGGGTGTTGACGCCGTGCGTGCGGAGCTGCCCGTGCAGCCACTTCGCTGCCCCCGCCTCTCTGAGGACTTGGCCTTCACGGATTTTCACAAAGGGCGCCGTCGTCAAAAATTAACGGCCTCGTGATAGAACCGCATTGGCGGAAAAAATGATCTCGCAGTGTGATTTACGAAGGAGACGACCGTCGATGTCGTAGATTTTAGCACCCATCAACATCAACATAAATGCCGAGGTACCTCATTGCCTCTTGCCACTTGCGGCGCACAATCGGCAGGATGCAAAAGGAAAAGGGAAGTGAGACAAAGGGATGAGTGCACGAGCAGAGTGAGGAAAGCAGAAATGGCTCTCACATTCCATTCTTCTTTCCCGCTCGTTCTCTCGCCCGCGCCGTTCCTTCCCCAACCAAAATGAACCAGAAATAGAAAAGTTGGGGTAGGAAGGAAAGGACAAAGAACGGGAGTGAGGGAAGGTAAATCACCTCACCTACTCCCTTTGTCTCACATCCGTAGTTCTCTCTTGACGGCAGCTAGTACGCCGTCGCTTGAGAGGCTCAGGAGAGATTTCTGGAGGGCGAGCCATCTCAGGCGCCGACTCTTCACGTTGTCGCAAGGCGCAGTCTCCTCGATGAAGCCGAAGCACATGTCCCATTCCTCCTCCGACTTCTCTGCGTCCGCCTTACATTCTTCTTGGGCTCGCAAAACAAGGTTTCGCCATTGAAACCGATGCTTTCGAAACGTAGCGAATATGCTTCTTCATATGCCTGACATTGCTTTTCCAATCCACCACGTGCGCCTTGCCGAGAGTCAGCAACTTCACTTCAGCGATTTTTTCGTTCTCTGATTTTGCATTTGCCGTTCTTTTGCCCAGTCACTGCCAGACCGATGGTGGGGCTGCCTTTTGAGACCATATGGTTTCGGAAGATCACCAGACCCTCCAGCATCGAGCGAGGTCCTTCTCCGTCAAGTTGCACCCCCACAATTGTGAGAGAGTCAGACTCTGGATAGTCTCTTTGACATCAGCTGGAGAGACTTCGCCAGTGACAAGCGAAAGCTAAGCATGTCTGGGCACCAAGTCCTGGCAATCGCAGAAAGCAGCCTGAGGAGAAGAAATTGCTGCAATCAAACAACGCATGTCACGCAGAACAGCGCTGCCCTTGGCAGCCGACCAAGGCTAGTTGCACAAGGCTCAAAGCAATGACTTGCTTCCATATCACAGCGCTTGTCAAAGAAGAGGCGATCAAACTGCGACAGGTAGGCAGCGAGGATGTGACAAGGAGGCCTCTTGAAAAGAACGGAGCAAAGGTGCAACGAGGAAACGACAAGGAAGTGTAACATTGAAGTGACAGGGAGGTAAGGAGAGTTGACATGGAGGTGACAAGGAGGTAACCTCTTGCAGAGGGCCCAAAAGCAGGCAAGAAGGAACTGAGGTGACGAGGAGGCGACCTTTGACGAGGATGTTGTGTCTTGGCTGGGCGACCTACTTGCCAGGTAAGTAGGACCTAGCGGACTTACTAACTCAAGTTAGACAACTTGCAGTGGCTTAGCAAGCTGCCTAAGTTCGCCAACTATAAAGAAAGTAGGCAGCCTTCCCAAGCTCCTGAGAAACAGATGTGTTGTGATACGCGCTGAGGTTGTTTGCACAGATGTCTGACAGACACCAATGTCAACCCTGCGCTTTTGCAAGACATGAAAATGCAAGGAATTTGGAGAAAACAAAAAAAACAAAGCCCTGAGGCAAATGTCTGAGTTGGAGCCAGGACCTATTTTCTGGGGCTTTGATTGTTGTCGTTGTTTGGGTTTGTAAGAACACTCAAAAGCCAACAAAACACGAGAAATCCGACAGACGACAAAGCCCTGAAACAAATGTCTGAGTTGGGCCCAGGACCTTCTGTCTGGGGCTTTAGCTTGTTGGTTTTCTGTTTTTCGAGTTTTCTACAAGTTGTTTGCCTCTTCTGCTGAGGGACCAAAAGCAAGAAACTTGATAGCCTGAGGCAAATGACGGAGTTGAGGCCAAGACTCTTTGTCTGAGGCTTTGTTTGCTTTTGTTTTCTTACGGTCTGCGGGAACTTTCTCATCCCTGCTGCCTGCTTTCATCTCCGCAGACATGACGCAAGAAGGCTGCAGCAGAATATTTTGCACGCCGCCACAACCACAACGAGAGCGCTTCGACACGAACGATCCCCGCGGAGGGCATCGGGCGAAGCACGCCAATGCAGTGTGCGCGGCCGTGCCATTGGGAACTTGGGCGCTAAACAGCGGTAGCCCTCGCGATCTCGCCAGCCCGAAATATGCTGCGCCTGCCACACAACTCCTCTCTTTCTTTCTACTTCTTACTTGCTTTCTCACTTTCTTTGACTAAAGGAATAGTAGGGCAATATTAGGGGAATGCTAGATCAGAGCCAGGGCAACACTAGGAGAAACTAGAGAAAATACCAAAGAAGAATACTTGAAGAATATTAGGGGAATACTGAGGGTACTCGGGGTATGATAGGGAATACTAAAGGTGAACACTGGGGAATGCTATGGGAATACTGAGGGAATACTAGGGGCATACTCTCAAGCTTAATCTGTCTGACTTCTTTCAGGCTTCCTAGCTAGGGCAAAACTCGGGCAACACTAAGGGAATACTCAGGGAATACTAGGCATGGTGCAGAACCAGACGTCAGATGCCAGCGAAATATCTCCAGATAGCATATTAACAAAAAACTATTTGTTTACGCAAAAAACACAGGGCTGGGGACATTGGCCTCTCATGTGTAATCTCACAAATGAGGGCTTGCAGTGCAGTAAAGGTAGTTCATGTAAGGGGTGAGCATATATGAATATACTACACATGTGCATGCGTGCATGTTATCTATATATATATATATATAGGACCGGATATACAATGGTCATAGATATGCCCATTGTGCCGTTTGCTGCAACTGGTTTGCCGGCAAAGTGTTTGCATGTCATAATTTGCAGTGATGCCTATAGAAATACAAATATTAGTGCAGCATGCATGTTTAGTTTTTTCCCACGTCGGCCACAAGCCAAGCAGCTGCCCTAGCAGTAGTCCCAACATGTTGTATAGAATCTATAGAACGATACAAGCCATGCCTTCGTTCGGCATTCTGGCGCCAGCTTGGATTAAACACCAGCGTTGACCAAATTGGGTCGAAGTGCATGTTGCTAACCTTCCCAACTGATTTGGTACAAAAACAGGCAGAACAAAAACAAATATCAACCGCACAGGACCCAACCCTTGAACCATGACAGCCTCCGGCTTCCCCAATCAACACATCCCATTTCGAAATCTTGGCTGCTGATTGAATGCGTCACTAGCGGGACGTTGGTATCACTCGCCACAGCTGCACGAAGGGGATCTCTGAGAGTCCAAATTCGTGACCTCGAAACTTGAACCCCCGGCATCAGTCTACAATGGACCAGGGGTGCCATCTGACAAGGACCAGCGCGGATGTTCCATACCAGTCTTCAAATCCCAACATTTCACTGAGAAATGGTTGAAGGCAAGTGTTAGGATTAATTCATCTGGGGGTGCCAACCACGGTTGAAACCTGCCACTTCCGCTTCCTTCTGAGGAGATCCACTCTGACGCATCCGAGGAAAACTGTGCGCAGGCGCCGCGCCTTCTCGGCGCAGCGGCGGAAGCTGCGAACGAAAGCCATGGCTCGAGGTGTCTGGCAAGAAGATACTGCCCAACCAAGCCTTGGGCCACGAGCTTGTACACCGAAGGCTCGTAAAAACCAGGTCTCATGGGCTCCAAAAACCCAAGAGTCAGAGAGAGCAATGAATCGTCGCACAAACGTGTCAAGCCGATGAGGCAAACGATCAGTAGAGAGTTCCAGTAAGCAAAAACAAATATCGCACTCGCATCTTGGAATCTTAGTGTACCCTGCTACCCTAGCGCACTGCGCACACATATGTGGTCCCGCTTTAGCAGAACCATATGTCACCACTTCCCTTGGCCTCTTCAACAAAGGCGATTATACAATAAGGGTCAATCTCACCCAACCCTGTTGGACAGGGATATTCATGCATCGTCCTTCCAGGTCAAATTGGGTCGTCCCGCAAAACACTCACTTGTAACTACCCCAGTGGTTTCAAATCATATCCACCGTTGGCTCCATCAAGGAGAAATGAGGCAACAACAGGGCTGGCCTTCTTGTTCTTCCTTTCAAAACAAACGGGTCCCACAGAATGTTTTCTACTGGTAGTATGGGGTCATGTCTTGTTCCCTGCCATGCCCATCAGAAACGATCGCTCCTGAGCCTCATCGGACCAGCTTTTTCTGTCGCGTCTGCTCCTAACACAAATGAGCTTGTTCACCTGAGCAACGGCCTGCGATTGTTGCTCGCCTGTTGGCATCTTCAGTTCGGATATCGTAGAAGATCAAGCTTTGATTCGTTTCTAACATTGTCGAGAATGCTACATATCTCATCTCCGTTTTGCGTGCACCAAGGTACCAAGGAGCCGTTCTCTTGACATTTGCTTTTGGAGGGGAATTGGTGTTCGCTCGACTCACATCCCCAAGCTCTCGGTCACGAGGTGCTCCTCCATCGACCTGCGGCAAATCCCCCGGGACAGCAATCACATCCAAACAAGAATTATCAGACCCAAATCACACATATTCAAAAGGTTTTGTGGAAAGAGGGAACCCAAATTCTCCGCAAAAGAATCACCCAAAGCACTCGCCAAGTGCTTTCCCTTGCGGGAAACAAAGCCTTTTTGTTCATCTGAACCCAGAGGGCACGCGCAGCCACAGGCTCAATGGTGTGCCCTCCCTGGGTCCCGATGTTGGCAGGTGTGTGTCTTTTATACATTTTATTCGGCATCCATCGGCATCCCCTTCCTTGCATCAAACGGGTTCCCTTCTTTGCATCAAACTCACGGCCCTACGGATACCGTCAGTTGGGAAGGTCGACGCGTTTGCTTTGACTATGGTGCATGTTCACAGAACTTTTGCCAAACTGACAACGACGCTTTTAGACAACTGTTGCCCAAGTAGAAACACTCCTAGTGAACTTCTTTGCCCAAGAAACATGTGGTCCTTTGGCTTCTCGGTTTGTGAACCTGTCCCAGGTCAAGGGCCTGAGGGTCGGGAAGTCGAAGACCAGGGACGGGCTCAGCGCCATCTGGAATTCCTCCCGGAATTCCCCGGATGCAAAGGAAGCGAAAACGTGAAACGCCACACCCTGCGCCTCACGAGCCAATTCGAAGGAAACTCGGTTCACCTATTGGGAGCCCTTTCTGGGTAGAAGTTGGCCCCCTTCAAACAATAAGACACCCGGACTGCAAACTGCACGACTATAATCCAGCATTCATGCAAAGAAACACTCACAACAAAAGGCGAGTTGTGTGCAAGCTGATCTATGTATGTGTTTCTCTTCAATGTAAACTCTGTCAAATTGATCAAAGGTGCACTCCCTCACTCATCACAATATAGTGTATATATTGTATATGTGTGTATGTACACACATCGAAGTGAGTCCTTCGCCACCATGCTCATGAGCGCCACACTGGACAAGCTGTCCATTCCGGCATCCATGAAGGGACTATCCAGCTCCAGCTCGTCGTCGCTGGCAATGGCATCCTCACGCGGCTGAAAGGGACAGAAAGGCCTCAACCTACTTATTGTGCACATAAACATGAGGTTCTTTCATGGACGCAAAACTAATCAGCGGAGTCGAAAGGTGCGGTGCGTGAAAATCAGGACCGAAACGGGCCTTAAGGAAACTGCAGGGAACCTCAAGGAGCTGAAAAGGCTCGGCTGCCCAAAAGACCTGGAAATAAAAGGTTAAGTAAGCTTTTGGGACCTGGACAAAAATGGTCCAAAATTAGGAAACCAAAAGTTCAAAAGATGGGCTTTGGGCTGAGAAGGCTCCAGAGCTCCCCCCTCCAATGGCAACAAAGGGGTCGACTCTTCGACTCTTCGCACGAGAATCCTTCACCATCGACGCCAGCTGCTTCCGCACGTACACGGGATCCAGTCCCTGCCGGAGATCGGGTCAAATCGGTGTCGCTCACCCGGTCTGAGCCAATGGGTGTTGAAGATCCAGCTATCTTTGAAGGGGCGGTTTGCTGGCCCTCGCATTTCATCCCTCAGCCCATGGAGACAGAAGCCCTGACTAGATCGGCCAAAGGTTTTGGGGCTAAACAACTCGTGTTCCAAAGCACATATGTTACAATTCAGTGCAAACGGTGGCTCATCTAGTTGTTTCCAGAAATGAGGAATCCCCTCGTGTGGTATTTTGGAAGGCAATACAATGTAAAGGGCTCCCCAATTGTAGGGGAACACTCATCCACTGCCCCATTGCCGTTCATTTGTGTTGCCGTCCCACTAAGTAACAAAGCGGGGCGAGGGGGCAGGATGGAAGAAAGCTATCGAATATGAGGAACGGAACGAGTTATCCGCAACTCAAAAATTGATCCCACATTGCTTTCATCCATATTTTTTGTGTGAGAAACTATCAAGATGTCCCTTTGTTTGCCAACTGGGAACACTGTTGATAGTGCAGCAGGACAACCACGAAGGAAAAGTGCCATCTGTTGCCCATGTGCTCGCTTCCGAAACCCGAAAATTGCTTGGACCTCTCCAAACCGTCACAATTATGTCCTTTAGCTTTGCTGCAACAAAATGGACGAAGCTAGACCCAAACCTCCGGTGGGAGCAAAAAGGCCACCCATGCTTGGCACTTGATGCTAAAGAGAAACACACACACACAGACGGAAACCCCTTCAACAGAGAAAGGTAAACAGGAAAACCACGAATGTCTGAATGCCCATCTCCGCCTTCTGCTGCGGAGCTGCCACAGACTCCACCACCGGCACCGCGGCCCCTGGCGCCGGGGCTGGAGCCCCGGGCATTGGCGCCATCAGCTGAGGCTGCTCGATCCTCAGAAAAAAGCAGTGCCAGGAACCCGAGGACTTCTTACTCTCCAGGCACTCAGGCACTCATGCCTCTCCAGAAACCCAAGAATAATAATTCTCGAGGTACTCCGAAAGCACTGCTCCAAACCCAGGTTATCTGTTGCTTGGCGGAAAGTGCCGGGGCAAAACGTCACGTCAGGGCCGTTCCCCCCCGAAGGGTGGGGAATCATGGAAGACTGCAAAACAACAGAAACCACCGGGACAAAATGTACTCTTGCACAATAAACCACCCTCATCATAGTGGCCCAAGCTCGTTTCACCATTATAGGATCTTGCTCAATGAAGCGGAACCGTCCAGAAGGTTGTAGCAAAGCGTGGCCGCCTTGCCCCCGCATAAGATGTTTGAACTTCTCATGCCCACGGCAAGCCTGATGTTCCAAACTTGGGAATCCCTCAAAACTTATCTGGAACATGTAAATTGCTGAAAATGCTTGACAGGTTTCTTTAAGCTGGATGTGTGGGAAAATTGGGTGGCCTTCTGTGTGTTGTTTGGCGTGGGGCAACAGCACCGATGTCCTCCCCAAACTAGCAATACAATACCCATGCTGCAACTCGTGCATGAAGCACGCAGCACGGGAAGAGAGTTCCGTCACATCGGAAGAACAGTTTGAGCTCCGAGAGCAGAAGTCAATGCGCGATTCCCATGAAATTGAACTTCAGATGAAATTGATTGGTCTTAACCCTGATTTGTTCATTCGCTTGGAAGGCTTGTTGATCAGTGGGAATTTCATGAAATCGCTCACAGCCGCTCGAAATAGACCTTGATCGAAAGATGAATGCGATCCAAACTGTTAAAGTGTTACCCCGCGGACAGCAAAACACGCAGACAGCATGTTTTGCCGTTTGCTGAAGAGGTTAAGCCAAGCAAACTAGAAGGAACGCCCGTTCGTACCCCAGCTGAACGCCCTCTGATAAACCATTTTTCGAGCAAATGCCATTTAATCGGAGCCTGCTAAAGAAGATAGAGGAACTCAAAGAAATTGTACAGTATTGGCAAGCAGGCAGAAGTAGAATAACTGAAGCAAACAGTCACGAAGTTTGCTACACTCAAAACAGGGCCCTTGCACAAGTTGGTAGGCCCAACACAAACCGATTGTTCCAGCCCATAGCAAACCAAACATCGGCCAACACAATGGGATTGTCTGAAAATGAGGGTTGGATTTCTTGTGGCTTTCTTTTTAACACAACACGAACAAAAGCAACAACAAAACACATACTCATATTCCCCCCCTTTGGCGGGGATGGCTTGAACTTCGCCATACTGTTTCTCCAAGAATCATGGAGGACACTAGTCTCCCAACACCCTCCGGTCCACTTTCCATGATTGTTGCCAAGAGGGCAACCAAAAACGCAAACCAAACCAAACCCGAGACTACACGGCAAAACCACAACTAAAGCTCGGAATCATTTAAAGTTAAGATAACCTACAACCACAAACCACAAACCCAGAGATGGTCTGCCAGAACCAGCTAAACCAAGACCGAACCATCGACAAATCGATTTGGTCCCAAGGTGCTGCACCTGCGCAGCCCGCTCCGCCTCCCTCTTCTTCTCCTCCAGAGCCTTGCGGAAGTTCATCACCTGCGGGGTCGGCACCGGAGCCTCTGGTGGGATTCTGACGTAGGGAAGCCTCTTGTTTCACCCGGTCTTCAGGGGAACACCCAAAGTTGAAAGCATCTCTTGAGGTTTTGAGGCAAAAAACATCATCCTACCCTCCACCCTATGCGTCTTCTGGCCCCGGTCCTCATCCGCCAGCTGGTGATCCCCGATGTCCTTGGCGATCAAGTCAGCCTTCTCCACGTCCGCAGCGCCAGCCTCCTCCTGACCTCGACAACAAATTGCCCCCGCTTGTCGGCTGCTTAAAATGAGTGCTAGGCTGCTCCAAATGAGGGTGCCAATTCGGTGTAAAGGGAAATCAACAGGGGAAACCACCATGCTTTGACGCAACCCAAATGTCAGCCATGTGCCATGGCCAAAAAATCCTGCCCCCAACGGTTGATCGAACGAACCAATGGAACCGCAATGTGGTTCACCCGTGAACGAGGAGGCCATAGCAGCGCTTCGTGTATTCGTGTTTGGTTGTCCCAGCGGCATGAAAGAATAAGCCGTCCGCAATTGTAAATTCACCCCCCCCCCCCCGCCAATTTCGTCACGGTTCTGGGTGAGTGCATGGGGCATGGCTTCATGGCTCGAAGCAAGTGGGAGGATTTGGCCACAACGAAGCCATTGTAAGCCCGTTTTGGGGGAGGGGGTGTTTGGAAGTCATGCCTGTTTTGTCACCACGGAAAACTGGCACACCTTGAGGACAACAGTTGCCCAAACAAACCAGTGCTGGCTCCCCCCATTCGGTATCGTCCAAAATGGCAAACCATGCAAAAGGGGGCATGAATTCTAGGATGCATCCAGGTCTGCAAACCTATTTTGTTCAACATCAAACTCAATTCAGTTGTCATGCTTTCTCTAGCCATGAGAAAATGATCAGCCCCCCCCCTCCCAGGCCTTTTTGTTGGTTGAGTTAAAACGGAGACCTATTCACACCAAAGGCAAACCGGGGTACAAAGCAACTGGGACTCAAACACCGCTAAACAACTTTCAGGGATCTCCAGGTTTCATGCCACAAGCAGGCCTGTTGCAACACGTCGGGTTGGGAGCCTCTATCAAAAGCCAAGGGCAATTCAAGGTCTAGTAACTTGACCAGACCCGGGGACCCAGGCTGCAGAAAAACTATCAATGTTTGCTGGTTGACAGGGCGAAACAGCCTGTCAAGCAAGCCTGTTGAAGGCCACTCCATCAGAAACTCAACCAACTGGACATCACCCCACCAAATACGTGCCGACATATTATGCATGCTTGTCTTCCCTGCAGCATCCAGGTCAGGACTTGTTGATTCCGCCGTACATTCTTTAGGGCACTCAAGAGACCTCTTGGGAGTTGAGGGCCTTTGAGTTGGGTTGCACTCCAGATTGCGACAACGGGTGTCTTGGAGGGTACCTTCCAAGGAAACCCGTCCTCGAGAAATTATTCCAAAGCAAAACTGAAAGGGACCCCAAAAGGAGACGCGGCCCCCCAGCCATTCGCCACGCGGCCCAACGCGTGCTTGATGTTGCCTGAGAGGAGGCAGCACCGGCCCAGGGCCTGGTAATGGTCCATCTCCTGCGAGCTGACCGGAGGGAATTCAACAAGCAACAAAAACAACTTTTCCTCAAACCATGCTTGGACTATGCCTTGCTTCAACAAAGAACAGAACTAGAAACAACCAACCACCAAACAAGCGGAGAAAAAATGGACAAACAAACAAGCCAAATTTCCGACATCCAGTCAGTGCTGAGTTCACCCACCGGGGCGGGCCTATTGCCTATTGCCCCTTCTTGGACAAAAAGGGTCATGGCTGGCATAGTTGCTCTCATGTGCCGAAAAGTAGAAGGCTCAAGGGTCGTACAGCCGAGCAGCAAAGCACGTAAGGGACGTAAGGGTGTAGTGGTAGGTGTCCTCTGGGTTCCGTTTCAAACCATTGGCCAACCATGACCCCCGACAAATACATCCTGGCATGCATCGTGAGCGTCTTGGTTCATTGGAGTGCTGATAATTCCTCAGCCCACATAACCGCCTGTCAAGTCCAACATTGAACCATACGGATTGTCACACCAGCAAGTTGCAACCGTCTCAATCCGGAACTGTCTGATCAGGACTTGTTGGGGACTTTGGGCACTGCTCAAGCGTCGTGTAAAGGAAAACAACAAAGGCATGCCAACCAGTTGCGGGTCAGTCATGATTAGGAAGCCAATTGGATGCAAGGAAAAATGGGCAAACATGGCTTCAGGTCTTCACTCGAGCTCAAGCAACCGGGCCCCAAGCCGCCCATGTGGGACCCAAGACCCACGCCTCGAAAATGGCGCCGGCTTCCTTCACGTCTCTCAAGCCGGTCTGGTGCCTGAACGCGGGCCGGCCAGCTTGCGAGAGGGAATGCAAGACCAGGTCCAACATCGGCCAATGCAAATGTCGACGGTATCCCATCGCGTGCTCTTGAATCGGTGAGTGTCCGCACAACAAAAACATTAACAAACACCACGGTGCACATGGACAACAAACACAAGACAGAAACCCATCAGAAAGTGTTCTGACACATCCCTTGTCACGGCAAGACTTGTCACACCTCCCCTTCCTCACGTGCAAACGGCACCTGCGCACGTGCGTGCCAGGCAAATGTCAAGCTTTGTCGGCTTTGTCGGCTCCCTCATCCCTCGCTTTCCCTGGCCTGCCAGCCAGCACCATGGTCCTAGGCGCGCAATGATCCATGGCGCTCAAGCTCTTGCCCAAATTGGTACTTAGAAGTGGGCTGCATCGGTATGTGAACTCCCTGCAGAGTTTCTCTTGAAAGCATGTAGATGGGACGGTACCCCGGGCCCACTTTCAAAACTAAGCCAACGTGTCTCCCAAAATTGACCAAAGCCCAAACCAAAACAATGAATCCGCGGCCTCCCAAAACAGTGAGCAGTGCAAAAACCCAGTTGGATCGACCAAACCCCACCCACCCACCCACCCACCCACCCACACGTGCGCCAGGTTGTTTGGAGGACGAGAAGCTCCGCGCGCTTAAAGAGCACCAGCGCGCGCAGTGAGCGGTTCTCCGCCTTCCCGGCCACCTGTAGCGCCTCGTTCACCGTGCGCACTGCCCGGTCGATGATGGGGCGCATGGACTTGTCCTGAAGGAAAAAAACAAATCTCAAAATGCGAATCGGTCCACTTCCTATGGCTTCATTTCGTTTCCTATGGGTGGGTTCCTTTTCTGACCCTCGAATACCAAAATTTGAGTCCACCATGTTGAAGAAACCCCCAAGTGAGCGGTTTTTTGTGTGAGGCTCGGCACCCTCTTCAGGTGAGTGTAAAGGGAAACCGAAGGGAAAACCACCCATGTTTGAGGGTCACCAATTTTGACACATACCCAAACGAAAGGTGAGACTCGCCGGACGAGTCGTTGGTTGGCTTTGGGAACCCATTGGGGCGGAGATCCTTTGAGAAGTCGATTCGAAAGGTCGAGCAGCTTTCCTGCTTCGTAGGCCCTGGAGTGTCGCCAAATCAGGCCTTTGTACGTTTTGTATCAGGGGAGAGAAGAGCTTGGAAGCTTGGGGTGTGCCTCCGGCTTGTCCAGCACCTTGGTGTTGCTCAGCTGCGTGAGCAGCAGCAGGGCGTCCACTTGAGCCCTGGCAGGTTGCGGCGCATAGTGCGGTGCTTGAGCTGATGGAAGATGTGCGCGCGTGCGTGTTCAAGTTCTCGGTCCATCCAAGTGATATCAAAATTACCCTGCAATTTGTCGTTACAGAGACATCACCCCAAAAGTGTCTTTTAGTATCCCTCAAAGTGTTCACATTAAAGGTTGTCTTTCTTTCTTTCACCTTTGAAGCCATCCAAAGGTTCCCCCCCCCAGCTTTGACATGTCTCGGGGAAATAATCCCATACCAATCGCAAGCCGACCGTCGACCTCTATTGGACAATGGCCGGCATATTACTTTCCGGCGGGCTGCGCTCCTTTGTTTTCCTCGTATCCCCCGCCCACACGCACACACAAAAAAGAAAGATGTCTGCAACCAAAAAAAAGCAAGCAAAGGGAGAAGGACCCCTCTTCGGCCAAGGGGGGAACCGCCAACCCCAACCCTGCCTGGGGTTGCGATCCTTCTTTCCCAGCTGCACGGCTTCCTGTGCGAGTTTCTCAGCCTCCGCGAAGTTGTCATCCTGATGGAATGCGTTGGAAAAACCCACGAGCTTCCCTCGCAAAAACCAACACCACCCAGAAAGTGACACAACCCAGAAAAAGAAATACTTCACTCGTTTCATGATGGCGTCAGTCCTAAACCCAAACACGAACGAACATGAAAGGTGGTCCCATGGAAGGAAATTTGGCTTCCAGTGGGTCCTTTTCAGATTCCATGTTTGTTTCTGGGAGGGTACCACGGGAAGAAGCTGGGATAAGCCCGACATGTTCGTGGGGAATTCGGGCAAGGCCAAGTGTCCTTTCAGAAAAGCCGAGTCCCACTGATAGATGTTTACAATCGGACTGAAACCAGAGAAAGCCATGTTTTCTTTAATAACCATAGGTCTGCTTCATGAGACTCGTGCTATGACAGCGCGTGGTCGAATATGTTCTCTATTGCTGTTACTCACTTCATGTTGATCGCCGTTCGAGTAACCCCAACAAGCTTTCACCCCTCTGTGGTCCACAGTTCTGGGTACAAGGAGGTTGCAGCAAATGTGACCAGATGTTGCGGGTGGTGTCGTGGTCTTCTTATGATGTGACCGAGGAGCATAAGCCTTTTGTCATACAGTACTTCACTTAGTGTGTAAACCTTCCTTTGGTAATTCGGAACATTTGTGTGCACTTCCAGCGCTTCATTCAAAATTATTAGTTTGTGTTGGCCCCGTTGATGTAGGTGGTCTCCACACACAAAATATTCCTCACTACTTTGAGTTGGATCGTGTCCAACTTGACGGCTGTTGCTTCTGTTGGTTCCAAGGCTCCTGCACAGTAGAGAAGCTTCGAAGGCAGACTGCTTTGTGTACCTGTAATTTGCTCTTCTTTTCCGCACAGTCATTGAGATTCTTCGACTGATCGTCATTTGGGGATCGACTCTTGTTTGGTTGTTTGTGTGCCGAGGGTGAACGGCCTCACTTACGCTGCTCATTGGGGTACCATCTGCGAATGTATATAATTTGGTGTTTCCCTTTTCAAAGCAGCCATGAAAGTTCAACCCCCTCCAGGACCTGAATGTGTTGTTCCTTTCTCCAACGATGATTGAATCTGAGAGGGTGGTTTTGGCACTCTGCACCTGACAGGGTGGTTTTGGCAGGTTTTGGCAAACTGCCATCTTAAGACGTTTCAACTCTTTTCGGGTCCCAAACCCTTCAAGCCCACTCCGCCGCGTCCGAATGCCGGCCTTCATGTGGAAGTTGGCCAGCTGCAGCATGGCGTTGGCCTATGAATGCAATTGGGGACACCTTGATGGACATCAGATAAAACCTTTTAAAATCATGTCAAGTAAAGCATGTAAAACCATGTGAAGCCATGCAAAGCCACGAAACGACATGTGCACGTGTCCACCAACCATTTTCCTTCGACTGTGCCCCATTAACATTCATGGTCCACCCCAGATTGTCGGGTTGCAAATCCCCCCCCCCCCCAAACGTGGGTGGTTAAGGAGACACGCCCATGTTGGTAGACCCCTTCAAAAGCACAGTCAATCCTGGGGGAAGACGTTTTTGCACCACAAGTAAAACACTGACTCACCTTTGGACCCCGCAAACTTGGGGGCTTGAGATCAAGTCTCAGGACAGCAACCCAAAGCCAGTTGAACCTATGGTCGAGCCCTGACTACAAAGGCTTGGTGACCATGCCTACCGCAGGGCCAGGGGAGTGGGAGGCGTGAGAGGCGTGTGCGGGGCGCATTTGAGCGGTGATCAAAATCAATGGTAGCATTTGACCAAATTGCGATGGTATCATTTGACGCTTCCACTTGCTTCCGCGCGCTTCCGCGCTGCGGGTGTTTGCTTCCGCGCTCTCATTTCCCTTCCGCGCCTTCCGCGGCTTGTGTCTCTTTCTTGCCAAGCCAACACAACTAGATATTGAGCCTTGTTTTCCACCACCCGTTTCTTTCGTGAAAAGCGGCCTGCGGAAAACCTTCCGCGCGGATTGATTTCAGCGCTCCCTTACTTAAATTGCTTTGAGCATTTTTGATCGCTGCTCATTTGGATTCCTGGCCAGCAGTAGGAGCTGGTTGTCCAAGTTGGGCTTTACCACCAACTACATGTACCAATCACATCATCCGAAAAAGGCTGACAGTTACCAAAAGTATGCTGGCACGTTCCTCGCTGGTGGGGAGGGGAAGGCACCAAGTCACCAATTCAGGGGAACAACTGCTTGTGAGGCATCTGTTGAGTCCTGTCCGGTCCTCCCAGCCAGTGAATGATGCCCTTTACAAAGGCACTAAGACTACATATACAGAAGAAGTGCGACTCCAACACCTTCATCCTGCAAGTCCTCCTGTAGTCCAAACCAACTATTACATGTGGCTCAAGTCGCGGAGGCAACATCTAACGCATATGCACAAGTGTGTCACAAACAAACTCAACATGTGGCTGATTCATGGTACCTCGTTCGTGTCATGACCAACAGTGCAGGTTATGTTCAGAAAGGGCAACATGGTCCGAGTTTTGAAGCAAGTTTTGCAACCAATCTTGCTGCTGAGAGCAAGCAAGATACCCCTTGAAAACCAACCTCAATCCTGACAATCATCCACTTGGGACATTCATTTGAGGGGTGAGGAATGTTGTTGGGTTCCTTCGGCAATGTTCAGTGGAGAAAGGTGGACCCTAAAGATGCAACCCATGCAGTAACCGTGATTGGCTGCTGGGCGTTTAGTGTGATGCTTCACTTGCAATCTGGGTTGGTCTCTGCAGTCTCAAAATGCCCCCTCCCAAATATGAGGCTTCCCTATGAAAGGCTTCCCTTCAAACTAAACTCAAAAAAGGAACTGTTGCACCCTACCATCCGCCCCCTCTGAGCCCAGTTGAGGGAAGCCGCTGAGCCTGCCTTTCCGTGACCTCCATTGCGCCTTGCGTCTCGCCCCACAAGACAGGTTTTCGTGTCGAAAGGACCCAACTGGGACCCAACTGGGACCCAACTCCCCCACTCCCTCGGCCTCCATGGTGAGGTCGTGCAAGCTCCGGAGCACCGCTAGCCGCTCCTCGGCGCATTCCAAGGCGGCTTCCAGGTCCCCGGTCTGACTGCCTCAGTCCGCAAGGGACGTTTTTGTTGGTTTTTTTTCCGTTTTTGTTCCAGATTGTTCCAGCAAACCGGCAGTTGTTTTTGTTCTGGTGCTCTCTTGGTCGGCCCGGGGAAGCCCAGTACTATGTCTCTGCTCGCAAATACCGGACATGCGCGTTCATGACATGCCTTTTGTTCCCCCGAGCTTACCATGCCCCCCATTTCCAGCTACGGGCGAGCGAGGCCGGGGACTACGAACATTTCCAGGGGGGCAAACAACAACGGAAAAGGCGCATTCTCATTCTTTCCACACGCAAGTACTCAACACTGCATGTTCATTATGTCCATGTCTCGCGCTTAACCAAATAATGACAACAAATGCAACAAACACATCATGCAACAAGCAAAGGAAAGAGAAGAACAATGAAATGTGTGTAAACGAAACGCAAACGGGACGGGAGTACACCAGCACAACAAAAGCAGTGCAAGGCAAAGCAACATAGGAAGCTGCAAATGAAAAACACAAGATGAAATGACTCGGGGCCCAGGTTCGAAACAAACCACTGAAAGTGAAACCGACCCCAAAAAGGGCACCCTCAAAAAAGTTACACACAATGAACTTCCTGGGTAGAGTGGTCCGTCCACAAAGGACCAAATACAAATCAGACACTCACTTTCCACTTGGTTGTTCACCACCAAAAAGACCTTGCCTACAAACCGCTGCAAGTTACAGGGCTGCGCCGATTCGCTTC
Source organism: Effrenium voratum (assembly GCA_963377175.1). Lineage (NCBI taxonomy): Eukaryota > Dinophyceae > Suessiales > Symbiodiniaceae > Effrenium > Effrenium voratum. The sequence goes on from CAUJNA010003334.1 coordinate 425,163, forward strand.
CTGCAATATTTAGGAAATCAAACGTACAACCAGTGTTGTCAAGTGATGCCGTGGCGGTGTGAAATGAGGGAGTTGTTGAGCCCAACGGACCGCAGTCGACAGGTGTAGTCATGACGGCAAAAAGGCGGCCCATGTTGATAGAGATAAAACTTCAAGCTTGGTCCCGACTGCACTCGACAGGAAAAAGAGCTGCCACTGAACAGCTCGGCAGCACCCTCCAATCCGTCAAAACAAGTGCCTTTTTGTACCACCAAGACGCAACCTGAAAAAGGGGAACCAATCGAGGATTTCTCCTGACACGAAACGGGCAGGTGTCGGGTTCTATATTATGGAGACATGTTGAAAACCCCCTTTTGGCCCGTAAAGGGTAAACCGAAAGGGAACAACGCATTTGAGGGATCCCTCCTTTGGGCACATGGCCATGTTAGTTCCCGGGGAGAGGTGTTGCTGTGGACCCAGTCAGCAGCCCAAGAACGATCGATCACTGGCTCTGGGGACAAAGCACGGTGGTGACCCTCTGTTTGGACCTCTGAATTGTACGCCGGACAGTCTCAAGATTGAAGAACCTATGTCAACGGCACGTTTACCAAGGAATTCAACGAATATCCGTTGTTTTTCTTTTTGCCCGTACCCGGTCCCCTCCTCCTCCTCCCCCCTCCTCCCAAACCGACGCCGCCCTGACCCCTTCTGCGGGCCCAAATGCGCAAGTCCGCCATAAAGTGGAGGCACTGGGCCTGACAGGTGAAAATCAAAAAAACAAACTATCAGAACTATCAACCTGGAAGGAAAGGGGGAACATGGGGCGCGGGCCGCTTGGGAAAAGGTAAGTGCCTGTGCCAGAGCGACCCGAGACCCTCGCAAACGGATTTGCCTGCTTTCAGGTTGACGTCCGCCTGTTCGCAACCTTTGAACAAAGCCCATGTAGGCTATCCACCCTGCAAGCACAATCATCTACGAGCCTCATTGTTCAATGGACGAATTCCCCGTCCGTCTGCCAATTCTTGAGCCCGCATCCCTCATCTCACTGCGAGCACTTGCAGAGTCATGCCTTAGGACCCTTAATCATTGGCACAAAATGTCAGACCCTCCCACAACCAGGGCCTTTGCATTCAGGGTTTGGCCTTCTTTCGGATCATGTTCTCCCACCCCACACCGCCACACCCCTCCCGCCCTCCCGCCCTCCCGCCCTCCCGCCCTCCCGCCCTCCCGCCCTCCCGCCCTCCCGCCCTCCCGCCCTCCCGCCCTCCCGCCCTCCCGCCCTCCCTCCCTCCCGCCCTCCCGCCCTCCCGCCCTCGGTGTCTAATAGCATCGCGTGCCTCACCGCGAGGCCAGTAGGAATCCTGGAAGAATTCCTGGGCCTGCTTCGCCAACCTCAGACCCAAGGCTCACCCGTACTGGTCACCCGTTCAACCTGAAAACCGTGCACGGGTCTCAAGTTCTGGCAAGAAGCCCAAGCTCAAGAAGGTTCACACCCGAAGAACAACAAGCTCAAAAGGAGGGTACCCCACCCTCTTTTAAACCAATCTGAAGAAAATTGAAAAAGGCCGCCAAGCTGCTACATGCATGAACGAGAGATTCGGAGGGGCCAAGCCGCGAGAAGGCCTCGTCTCGCTTGCCCATGGAGCCCTGCGCCATCGCCTCCCGCAGGATGGCCCTCAGAACGCAACGCGACACTCCGAGCCCCGGGCTCGGATGAGTTCTCCTCTCGCAATGCTCTTGCGGTATGTTCTTATCATGTGCCGCATATGCCGGTTATCTTCTCACTGGCATCTTCATGTCTCTGGTTGTTTCACGACAGGTTTGATTTTATAAGCATGTCTTGCGTTTGTGCGGGGGTTCACCTGTGTGTCTCGCTTTGAGGAAGTCCACTTTCTTGGGGAAGGTGCAACCTCTTGGCTGAGGAATTACCGTGACACCAGCGCAGAGCGACCATCCGCAGTGAGCTCATTTTGCTTGACAAGAACCTCCAACTGTGCGCTGGCTTGAAAGTCAATCTCTGAATGTGTGTTGGCACGAAAAAAATATATGAAACCAATCGGAAATCAAACTTGGGAATGGACCCCCTTCCAGAGGGAACATGCAATATTGGGTGAGCCTTTGCCGTTTTCGTTTTCCCCTACATGCAAGAGCACCAGCTTCGCTTCGGGTCCTACAACCTCTGCCTTGAAGACAAATAACTCGGCCTTAAAGACAAAACAACGGCGCCGAGTGTGGTTGCCGTGGGGCATGGCTTCCGCCCGCTTGTCGCTGTTCTTTTGCGCCATGGTCCTCGCCTCCTTTGCCACCCGCAGCGCCGCCTTGGGGTTCCTCCGAGTGCCGTTCCGGGCTCAAAGTGGTGGGACTGTCGGTTTGGAGGCATTTCCCCAGAAGTTCAAATCCCACCAACAATCGATAACCACCAAGGGTCGGTTTGGTCTGCCGTTTAATGTGACCGCTAAAAACCTCTGGATTGCTACTGAAACAGGCCCAAGTGCTGTTGGCCCAGCCAAAGCAAGCGGTTCAACCTTCTGACCCCACACGTGCACACACACACAGACAAACACAAGCTATTGGAAAACGCATCTAGCAGCAGACCAGCCACACCCACTTAGTGCCGGGTTCGGAGCCGCTTTGGCTCTGGCTTTAGGGCTGTAAAGTCATTGTCAAACCATCCCCAAACCTGACACAAATCGTCCACACCCCCTGATCGACCAACCGACCAACCCGGCGATCAACCAACAAACCAACGAATGAACCAACCAATCCTCCAGCCAGCCAACCCGCCAGCCAGCCCTCAAAACCACAAGCACCAAGGACGACAAAAATAAACATCCGGCTCGTGTGCCTCTGCCGGAAGAGCAGCGCGTCAATCAGGTTCTGCTGCAGGCGCGCAGTCTCCTGCTAATCTTTCAGAGGATTCACCCAAGAGGATGAGAAGAGGCGAGAAGAACCGATCAGCCGATGGAACCGGTTTTCAACCAGCGATACCCTGGATCCTTCCAAAAAGGGAAACGGACCCCCCCCTGTACCTCAAAGTACAGAGACGACAAGCTGATCGTCCATCCAAACTAAGAAATGGGTGCTGACATGGGCAGGACCCCCACCCACCCAACCCCACCGATCGTCTTTCGTAAGCTTGGTCAAGCGCTGGCTATCAATTTGCAAATTCCTCATTCATCCGACTACTGAACAAGGGGTCCCCTGCTCAATGCAGATTCTTGTCTTCAAAACTCCCCTCACGTTTACGATACAGAGGTTCGTTGATCGGGTTCCATATTTGAGGTTGTCTCAAAATGTGGCAACCCCTAAAATGGGTGGATTCCCATTGCAAACAAGACATACTCATAGCATATGGGTGGGTGTCTCTGCTTTGGAGGGTACCCTTTTTTCGGTAGTTTCAAGGGGAAACCAAAATTGATATTCCGCCATTTTGATACAAACCCATATCAGTCCGTTCGCTGTCCCTCAGGCCCCCTTAAACTCCGCCTGCTGGTCGCCAGCTGCTTGGGCCAGGTTGATGGTCTTGTCCAAGGTCTCGATTGCCTCATTTGTGTCCTGCCGTTCCACGTGACACAAGCAAATTGCTAAGGGTTATCAGTCATGGCCATGCCCATTTGCTTATAAGTTTGAAAGAAGAACATACAACTGAAAAACCTGAGCAATCAGAATCCAGTGATACTTGGATCTTACCGCACTTGGAACGCGCACACCTTCGCCACGGACACCACACTACCATGGGAAAGCTTGAGCACAACATTGAAAGCGTGCCTTGCCTCGAGGGCACGATCTCGCAAAGATCGTCACACGTACAGCTGTCCCCGCTTAATGCTTGGCCATTGTTTGTGTAAAGCGGCCATCCGTGCCCTACATCCCGTACTCATTCGCTCATGGGCATATTCGGAGTGACGTCCCCGCTCCTTGGCCTTCATGTGCGCCTGAGCCACCCCGAAGAGGAGCTTCCTCAAAGCCGCGAAAGGCCATGGGTTGCTTGGGGCTTAGGTGTGGCAAACCCCAAAGCGTACCTCAGCTTGTGCCCAGCCAAAACTGATGTGTTCAGGTTCTGGTCCATATTTCCTGAACCCCAAACTACAAAATGATGTCAGAACAGGTACCAATAAAGGGAGAGTGCACTAGAAATTGTTGTTTTTGGCACTCCATGTGCATCTTCCTCCACCAAGTGATGGTCCCTCAGTTTTGGACCTCCAACCATGTCAATAGAAACTGTTTCAGAAAAAATCCAGTGACCCCTGCAGAATTCAGCTGATCACAGTGCCGCTGGGATTGCAGCGCAGAACCATCAGCCTTTTCAGCAAGACCCAAACATACAACGATACACCGATCCGTCCGATGTATTTGACACCGACCAACGGCAATCAACCTCTTGCACGCGAGACAAGGGGTCAAACACGCAGCTGGCGCCCTGAACTAAGGACGGCGCGCGCTCCAGCGCTTGTCACCCAGGCTGTCTGCAATCGCTCGGGCTTCGTCCACCGCCTCAATGGCCTTGGAGCTCACGACCCGATCCGTGAGGTTATGGGTTGGTCTCAAAACAATGGACTCCTCCAAAATGAGCGGTTGCATATTGCTTTCCATTGAGCCACAGAAAAACACAAACCCACATTCGTGTCAAAGCTGGGGATCGGTCCCTCATCCGCAAAGTCTGGGTTTGTCCACATACCCACCTCAATGCCTCGGGGAGCTTACCATGTCCCAAGTGTTTTGCCGGAAGTATGGGGGAAGGGGGACAAATACAAGGTCGCTTCTCCCACAAAGTGCAGGACATGAAAGGTAGGAAAAACTGAAAGTGGCAAAACCGAAAATTCGCGAGGTCAAATGGGGGTAGATATGCTTTGGGTTCAGCAAGCACAAGGTATCTGCCCTCCTTTCCAGTCTTCGAACGGCCACCCTTTGAAGCGCCTTGTCGGGCTTGTCCATGACGATGTACACCCTGGCAAATGGCTTTCCAAACTGACCAAACAAGAATCGAAGCGAATGGCAACGGTGTCCTTCCAACTTTGGTTTAAAAGCGTCCCACAGTTTTGAATCATCCCAACCTTGCAACAGCTATACCAGCGACTAACGACTCATTTAGGCAGTGCCCCCACCCCCTTTGCGGTTGAAAGAACACAACAGCAACTTTCCTCTTTGCGTTTCAATACGCTTCGATCTCCTGGTTTCTCGCGATGCTCCCGTACATCCCTCGCTTCCCTGTGCTAGGGTTGTGCCGTTGCCAGACGTTGCCGCCCGTTGCCACCTGCTTAGAAATGGCAATCAACCCCAGTTTCAACATCAACTCATTCGGCTTTGTCACTAAATCACCCCCTCCCCTCAAAACAAAACGGGCGTTTACAGTCGGCTTCTCGGGCGTCACAAACAAGGCCCGGGCAATCCGCGACTTCTCCCCAGTCCGAATCGGGCGAATCGCCTGCCCATGGCATCCTTCACCATGCCCTGGCCCAGCTTGCAGCCCAGCTCTCCGAAGCGCTCGAAGGCACCCTTCGCAAACTTCAGCGCCGGCTTGTACCTGTCCCGGCATCCAAAAGCCACTTGAAGGGGATCTAAAGCACCCGGTAGATTGTTAGTCTAAGGTCGGATTCGTTGTTTCCTCGTTTCGGAGTAACCCTTGACGAATCCAACTGAAGATCCTCAAGAAAAGCTCCAAGCCACTGTTTCAACTCTGCCATGATCTCGATGATCATGTACACGCTCATCGCCTGTCAAGTTTCGCAAGTCCAATGAGGCGCCAGATGCCACGTCTCCCTCTCTGTTGGGAGCAGCCAAAAAAATGTGCCGGCATCATGAGCTCGAATTGCCGCTTCTGCTCAAGCCGAAGCGGAATCCTTTCCATTGTCCCCAGGGTCTGCACCACATGTCAACAAGCGGGAATGCATCAAAGCAAGTCAGGCAAACCACAACAGGGTGCCCCTGCTTTTGGCTCGCCCAAGTGGCCAGGCTCCACTGTTGACTATTCCCGCTCTTTGGCCCATGTTCTGGCACTCCTTTGGACCCCAAGGAAGCTCGTTCCGAGCCCAACCAGCGCCAAACGAGGGCCCCCAATCTCCTTGCAACTCCAACTTGCACCCCAGGCAACTCAATCTACCTGCTCTCTCTCTCTCTCTCTCCACCATTTCGGTAACCGTGCGACAGGCGTGAGCAAGTGGAAAGTGATACCTGGTTTGCTTTGAGAGAGTATTTACTCAGTCCACCTTCTGTCGGTGCAGGTGTGCTCAGCCTGCCACCGACACCCTCTGAGGCTCTCTCGCCTTTTCCCACACTGGAATACGCGGAGCCTATCTGGGCAGGGGGACCCCAAGGCTTTCAGCAGTTGGGGAGAAAGGTGCCCTCAACAGAAACACAACTCCCCCTCTGATGCAGGAGGACCCTGGCTTTGCGGGCAAATCGGACAAAGGGTCCAAATCCTGGAACGAGACACTGTTGGGGATGCCACCTGTGCTTGAGGGGTTTAAAGGAAGCCAAAAAAGGAACCACAATCTTTGGAGGGGGGGGTTTGACACCCAGATCGGTCCATCCCTCTCTCTCTCTCTCTCTCTCTCTCGCTCGCTTGCCTCGCGGCGGTGCTTGGAGCCCCCGGGGATGCCAGCGGGGCCGATGTCCCGCAGGATCTCCAAGGTCTGCCGTAGGAAAATCTCCCGAAATTTCCCAAGAAACAGACCAGGTTCCATGGGTACGAATTTGAGATAGGAGCGCTTTTATACGCATCCTTTCGGTGGGGATTGTGTCCATCAACCATGTTGGTTACCCAATTGAAATTCATAGCCATACGTGTCTAGGCAGTCATTTCAAGCAAACCTTTCTGTCTGTCATAGCACCTCCCACCCTCCGCCCTCCAGCCTGCTCCGCCAGCGCCAGGGCCTTCTTCGGCCAGCGCCCATAGAGCAACCATCCGGCCATGGCGTGGCATTGGACCGCCTCCTGGCGCCTGGGATGAGATCGACCACCCTGATTTTGAGACAACCTCATTTTGGCAATTTTTGGCCACCCACGAGCCCAAAGGCCTCACCATGGAGAATAACAAAACCCAGTCTCAGTGTTTTCCTTCGACTCAAATGGGGATTGGTTGTGTGCAAAAGCAGGGGACAACCTAATCGCCTGAGAAGACGAACCCGTGATCAAACAAATGTCTGACTTGTGAGCAAAAGCCTATTTCTTCGTTCTCAAAACGTGGAGATTTCGAGGGGGCCCAGCCTATGTGTCAGTTTGGAAAATGAAGGCAAATGTAAATGCGAAGAATCAAACTGAGACAAGTTGTTTCCATGCTCAGGCATACTAAAACGGACACCTGCCCCACGCAAGATCCTGCGCCGATCCGAGTGGCCACGTTGCATGCTGCAGCTCGCACCCTCCAAATCAACTATTGATTCTTCAGTTTGTTCTTTCAAAACCATGCAAAAGCTGACGGGGCTCCCCACTTTTGTTTCGCGAAAGCCAAAGCTTCCATTTCAGATACCCAACCAAAACAACGACACCTTACACCTTTAACCGCCTTTCAGGTTTACATCTTCCAAAAAAACCCGCCAAGACCGACCAATTGTATTAAAAAACAACCTCCTTAAATCAGGTTTCCCTTGCTCTCCTCACCCGACTCGATTCGATTCGTGGCGCCGCAGGCCAAGCTCGCGCCACAGCGCCAGGGCGGCCTTCCCCTGCTCCAAGGCATCGTCCACCTTCCTGGCAATGGCAACCAGGGGTTGATGTGGGCGCGTGCTTCTTTTAAGGTAGTTTTAAGGAAAACAAGAAGGTCCCCAGGGAGGGGCTCATCTGCGCACTCAGATTCCGGTCATCTGCGCACACCCGCTCAAGTACGCGCTCAAGGTAGGGTGGGGCGGTGGGGTGGGGCGGTGGGGTGGGGTTGGGTGGGGTGGGGGGATTTGGGACACAGTGAGATGGAGTGGGGTGGTTGGGGTTTGGCGGGCTGGGGTGGGGTGGGGTGGGAAGATGGTTGCGTTCGTGGGGATGCGACCGCTTTTGGGACGCAGTGAAGTGGATTGCGTTCGTGGCGATGGAGTTGGGCTGGTTTGCGGGCTGGGGTGGGGTGGGGGTGGGGTGACTGTGGGCGCGGGGGTGGGTGGGGCTGGGGTTTGGCTGGCTGGGGTGTGGGGTGCGCCACACCCTGCAAAACAACGACGCAAGCACGGGCCCCGCAAACAGCCACAGCCCCAGCCCCGACCTCCGCGCGCATCTGGCCCGAGAGCGCACAGGTGAACGCGAGCACGCGCTGGCTAGTGCAATTTGTCGCTGCGCGTTTCTGGAACGTACCACATTTTCTTTATTTTTATTTTGTTTTATGTTCTATTTTTTTTTTTTCGCTCGGCGAGTGCACAAACGACCGCTTCGCTCGAAAGCGAGTGCAGGCACGACCAAAATCCAAGTGCACAAACGACTGCTTTAGAATCAAAACACCTGCCCGGGTCCCCCCCCAAATTTGGACGCGAACTCATGGAACCTACTCCCAATTTGTGGTTGATGGGAACCCAAAACATTTAACCCCCTACTCCTTCTTCCGGGGGAGGAACCCCTCCTGGGTTATTGAGTACCTGCCACTCAAACCAGGGCCTGCCCCAAGGGAAACCCAAAGCGACCTAGCTGGAATGCCCATTGCTCTTGCCCGATACCTTACAAGCCACGAACTGGCTCATGCTGTCTCAAAACTGCACCCTCCAACCCCCCACCCCCCCTCCCCAAAAGAAAAAGCCTCTCAACAAAAAAAGAAGACGAAAACCCAATCCGCCGAAAACAACTGAAAGAACGCCAATCCAAAGCAACCCCAAACCAGTGCGGCAACGGTCCCGGTCCTTTCTTATTCCATACGTCTGTGGAGGCCAATTCCCGCTGGTTTCCTCTCCCCTGCACCGCCTCTGGGAGCTGTAGGCCAGGCCGTTGAGGTTCCGGGCCTTGGCCATCAGGAACTTGTCCCCCAGCGTGTCTGTGATCTCCAGCACCCGCAGCGACTCCTGGAGATCGCCCGCTAACCAGTACCCAAAACCCACGCGCGAAGAGCCGCGGGCACAAGCCCAAAGCCGGGACTTCGGCCTTTTGCGGAAACAAATGGGAGAACCTATCAACCTGGCCCTGAAAGGAATGACATTTTGTGGTGTTTCGGCAAGCAGCTTTCAAGAGTCTTCCCAGGCACCCAGGCGTAGAGCCTGAGCGCCACAAAGGCTTGCAAAGTGGGCAGCACCTGGTGACAGTACTTGCCAATTCCCTTGACCAAATGAACCATGGACCGGCAGCACACGAAAAACAACAACACACACACAACCCAATTCGAGAAATTCGTGAGAAAAAACTATGGACGAAGCCCCTTTAGGCCAGGGAAGGATTCGGAATTGCGTTCGCGCACAGTTCAGCTCCGGCCACTACCGTGGGAATGCTCTTGGTGAGCAAATGGCGGTGTGGGGTAGGAGGTGGAAGGAAACCAACCTGACACCTTTGCCATTCTTTGCTGAAGGTGCTACTAATACCATGCACCTCCAAAACAAATCATGCCCCTCAAATGACAGGAGAAAACAACAAGATCGCCTTAAGCAAATGAGAGCATCCCTCACCACCCTCCAATTTCCCAAGGTTTGGTTGTCCCGGGTCACGTCATCTATAGCCCCAAGTATCCTCACATGTTCCTCTTGGCAAGCCAGCCAGTGCTCATCCCGTGTTTGTTGCTCAAGAGTACAACAGTTTCATGGAACCTACAAAGGGCGGAAGTCCGCCAAAAGCATATTCTTCTTGAAAAATGATGCACATCGGGGCTTGCATCAAAGCAGTTCCTCCAGCATGGCATCGTACATGAAGAACTTGTAGTGAGCCATCGCCATCACCATCAGCGTCAGGGCCTCCGCCCCGCCAAAATAAAATCCGCTACCGGGAGTCAAAAATGGAAACACCACCAAAAAGGAACAGGCGCAAAAAACAGTGCAACTGCATAAGGATACGAATTGGGCCAAAATCATAGAAAAAGGGTGACAAGACGAGTTCAACTTATTGTTTGCCTTCACTGTCGCCACTTACGGGTTGAGGAGCTGGTGCTTGGAAACCAATATAAACCTAGCTTGAGCTGCCAGACTATGTTTACCGCGTTGTGGCAGGCAGGCTGTCATCAAAGCTTGGTCTGTCTGCCGTGGTCATAGCTCCCGATAGCTCGCTTTATCGGAGCCTTTCTGCTGGTTGCTCAACCCCGCAATCGAAGGATTCATGATGACCCTGGCAACCCCACAAAAGCAGGACTTTCCCCATGGCACGAAGCAGTATCAGTCTCACAGACCCATCTGGCCAAATTCTGTCATACAGGTTGCAGCCAAGATGGAAATGCTGAGCTCATGGAAGGTCAGTGTGCGAGAGAGGAGTGAGTGGGGTCTTGGTGCACATGGGTGCTTTGTTTGGGGGACCCCGTTTTGGTTGGCTTTCAAAGGATCAGCATCGAAGCTACTGCTGCGACACCGGCTGCGCAAGAGATGTGCATTGTAATGTTCCACGGAATATGCATTGGGATCCGAAGTCCAGAACCGGTCGTTGCTTGCGTTTGCCCAGCACCTTGCATATCTCACGTAAAAAAAACTTGGACAGGGCGGAGTCGTGCAATTGACAACACTTCTCATCGAGGTCATCGCAACTTCGTTGCGGCGCCAGAACGTTCTCCTGCCGGAAAAGTAGCAGCTTGTGTTATTCTGCACCTTGCTCCGTTCAGCTGCATCCAAACTGACTGCTAGCAAAGCAAGTATCCCCCACGACACATGCGAAGCAGTATGCTGCTGCCATGGCATGGCATTTGGGCTATATGCGGGTGTCTTTTTTTGAGGGTACCCCTTTGGGTGGGGGTGTTTTTGCTGTAAAGGGAAAGCAAAGGAAATTCATCCATTTTGGATGCGGGTTGGTTGCGTCGTGGAAACGTCGAGTACTCTAGGCGATGATTTCCTGCGTCTGTTGTTTCCATATGTTGCATGGTGGCTTGCATGTCGAGAACATCCTTGGCAAACATGACCCTGAGGTGTACGCCTGCCTGTGGCGTCCCCAACTCATAGCTACCACTGTCTGCATTTGTTTCTGGGTTTCCCGGATATTGCACTGCGCTTTCCTCTACTCCTCCCATGTCACTTCACTTTGCCAAGTATGGCTGAAGCTTTCCTTGACTTTGTTCTCCCCCACCGTGGCCGCTTGAAGAGTAAACAAACAACTATTTAAGCCCATAGCTTGAGAGGAGTTGGTTGCTGGGTCGGGAGTCTCGACGAGACAGATTTCACAAACATTGAAAGAAAACAAAAGCCGCCCCTCCGAAAGAAAAGCTAAGCACGAGCCTCTTTCTCCCCCCGGGGTCTCGCGCCTTGCCTCGAATTTTTGGTCCCCGATCTGGGTGAAGATCTGCAGCGCTTGGGCGCCCGTCTCCAGAGCCTCCTGGCGCTTCTTGCGGCCCCGCTTGTCGTGGTTGATCCTCGGAGGGGAATTGAGTGGGGGAAACAAAGTGTTTTGGTTTGCCAAGGCAAGCGACCCAGCGTTTTTGGCGCGCTTGTTTGGGTGGGGACCAAACCCCCCTCTGAGCACAGCCAGAAAGGGAACGTGTTTGGGGCCCCAAAATGGAGCTGGGCCAAGAGGACAGAATACGCATGCGTGTGAAGAGATGGTGTAACATCTTCTTGCAGCAACTTGAACCTCTTTCAGCAGGCCGCAACTTTGCTGACCCAGATTTGTGCTGAGCCCCCACGACCCACGACCCCTCTTCCAAGCTCGAGCTACCGCCACTCAGTTTTCCAAGGCGCTCAGCCAGGCAGAGCAGCATGGCGGCCTACAAGCACCATGCCGGACCATGCCAGCCCTTCTTTTGGAAGAGGTTCCCAACGTCAAGAATTTGCCCTCTGGTTTCCGTTAAAACAATCCCTCAAAGATGTGTATTATTAATATGTACGGTTCCCCCCACCCACCCCCGAAAATCCACCTTCAGAGTTAATTTACCGGTATGTCCGGTGAATTCAAATTTTAGGGGGTCTGAGAAAACGAAAACAAAACCCAAGGGCGATTACTCTGTACGCTTCATGCTCCTGACAAACCCTTAAAAAACGAAAGCAGCAAAACCAGACTCTGGGAAAGAAAGGCAGCTGAAAATCGGAAAAAGGAAATCGACTCTGAAAGGCAGCTGGCAGACATTCTTCCACAGATGCTGGTTTTTCGTGTTTGCTGTCTTTTGTTTCGGCTTCTAGCTACCTTTCTTTCAGAGAGTCTGGTTTTTCATGCTTCTCTTTGGGCCCAGGGGCTCTCTCCCTCTCTCTCGCTCTCTCTCCTCTCTCTCTCGCTCTCTCGCTCTCGTTAAAATACGTTGGTACTCTACTGCAAGTGCAAGTGTTGTTTCTGTTGTCACAAACACAAATGTAGTTAGCCAGCATGCACTCTTTTCCTGGTAGACCCAAGGCCTGCAGTCGGGTAGTGTACATCATGCATGCACAAGTGACAAGTAGCGCAACATGATATTTGACACGGCCCCTTGGTTAAAAGACCTTGTAGTGTCCTTTAACCATAGACCCAAAAGGTGGTATTGACAGTAGTGGCAAAAACGAATGCACATGTTGTTTGCCGATGCTACTGTAGCGAACAGGCATGTAGTCTCTTAAAAAAAGATGACCGAAGGTAGGTATCCACAGCGCTGCTGTCTGTAGTTCAACTAACCTTCAAATGATCAAAAAGTGAAATTGCTGTACAAGAACCCTAAATGGCTCTCAGTCATCTCGTAGTACGATGACGTAGTACAGCACGTAGTTGCAGCTCCACCTAGAGATTAGGTGTGCTTAGTCCAGTGTTGGACTCGGTAGTTCTGGACTTGGCTGATGCGGTAGTCCAAGCCTGCATAGTGGTTGGTAGTGAATGTGTTGAGGAAGTCTGGACCGCCACGGAGGCGGTTGTAGTCGCATTCTGGTGGTGCAAGTGCTTGGCCGGTTGTAGTGAGGTAGTTGTGGAGTAGTAGTTTGTGTTGTGTGGAAAGATTTGTAGCCGTGAGGAGGGTGATGCCGTAGTAGGTGACACTTTTGTGTAGCATCGTGTTGATGGACTTGTAGTGGTGGTCTTGAAGTTGTTGTGGTTGGTCGAAGTAGTTGAGTAGTTCTGGTAGGTACAGGGGCATGTGGTAGTTCCAAATGAAGTTGTTGGACAGGTTGAATGTAGTGGTGATCTGGTCCAAGTTGTAGGTGATTCGGTGTAGTCGTTGATGTAGCTGGCGTGTAGGTAGGTGGTGCTCGTCTTTGATTGAGATCATGTGGCTCACGTAGTCGCGGCAGAAGTTGATGAGTTGTCCAGCACTGACAAATCGTAGTAGAACTTCTGGTGGAATGTGTAGTTGGATGATGACCATCGAGTTGGTGTACTGAGTTGTGAGGTGTAGTGATGTTAGGTTGTAGTAGTAGAAGTTGACTGCCTCTGAAAGACGTAGGTGAAGAGGTAGTGAGTCGTAGTGTGGCATCCGTAGGTCTGAAGGTAGGTCGTGAACTGGTAGGTTGTAGTTGAGCTCGGGGATGGGTGTAGTTTGTTGTTGACTTAGTAGTTGGAACTCCTCGAGCGTCAAAGCCACGTAGACCCTGAAGTAGTTCTGCTCCGGGTCGATCGCTGGAGTGTCAGGGATGTTGTTCTCAATTGTAGTGAGGTGTGCCAAGATGTCGTCGGGTCTGTAGAAAGGCGCCGGTGTGGGTAGTTGGTGATTGAAGTTGTAGTTGAGGGAGTTGTAGGCCTCAGGTGGTGGTGTGGCCAAAGTAGCCATGCTGCTGGAGTCGGCAGTGCCCTGCCGATCCGGTGGTGTGAAAACACGGTCCGGTATAGTACTGCCAGCCTGTTGTTCGACGGGCAGAGTAGTCTCTGGCGCTGATGTAGTAACCTCCATCGGCATGACATCCAGCGTAGTCGCATCCATGACCGTAGTTCCAGCCATTGCTGGTAGTTCGGCCTCTCGAGATGCAGTGAAACGGGGCAGACAGTAGTGAGCCAATGTTAGCTCACAAAAAGCACATGCGGGCATGTAGTAAAACACAAAACAACATGTAGTGTTGACTCAAGCCGCCACAAAAGCCGCCAAAAGTGCAAGTGCAAATTACTGGTGGTTACAATTACTATTACTTGTAGTCACTGTTACTGTTACTGATACTTACTTAAATGCAGGTAGTTACATATGGCCATATACAAACTGTTGTGGTTGATGTGCAACAGTTGTGAAACAGTTGTTGTTCGTAGTGCTAAACACGTATGCCAATGCTCTGCATGAGCCTCTGTAGTGTTTCTTTGCTAATGTATTTTGTGAACAAGTCTGAGCTGTTGTGTAGTGTGTTGATTTTGAGGATTCTGATGATGTCGTGCTTGATGAGGTCTTGTGTGTAGAGAAATTTAAGGTCGATGTGTTTTGCTCGTTTGCTAGTGCCTTGTCGTGTAGCAATGCTCTTGCCTGCTGTGGAGTCTGTGTGGATGCGTAGATTTAGCTTGCTGCAAATGTTGGTTTCAAGTAGGAAGTTTCTGAGGTGTAGTCCCTCATTAACTCCTGTGCAAATGGCGTAGAGTTCAGACTCTGCTGAGCTGAGTGCTATTGTAGCTTGTGTTCTGCTGCCAAATGCAACTGTTGTTCCTAAAAAGATGATGTTGAAACCTGAAGTTGATTTCCTGGTAGTAGGGCATCCTGCCCAGTCGGCATCGACATGAACGTCGAGATCCAGGATGTTGTTGGTGTTTGCTCTGAGTGTTGTTGTTGGTTCTATGGTGAATTTGTAGTGCTTGGTGCCGTGCAAGTAGCGTAGTAGATGTTTGACTCTCTTTTGTGAAAGTTCTGTAGGTGCTGTGAGGTCTCGTGCTAGTTCTTTTGTGGAGTATGCAATGTCTGGTCGTGTGTATGCTAACCATTGTAGTTTGCCAACAATCCTTCTGTACCTTTTGTGTTGTTCGTGGTCAAGTAGCGCTTCATCTTCTATTGATGGTTTGTAGTGTGCAATTCCTGGAGCGCTCACTGAGTTGCAGTTGTTCGTTCCAGACTCCTCGATCATGTTGTCGATGTAGGAGTCCTTTAGTCCCAGGTTGCAGTAGTTGCCAAAGTGGTCGATGTTTCTTCCAAGAAATTGTTGTGGTTTGCCAGGTTCGAGGTAGCCGATGTGCTTGAGTAGGACCTGCTTCTGGATGGCCTCGAAGGTGGAGTCGACAGTAGTCTTGTCACCAAGTACCAAGAGATCATCCACGTAGACCATGATGTAGCAGTCGCGAGTTGCATTGGTGTAGACGTTAGGTTCTGACTTTAGTCTTACAAAGCTGAGCTTTTGTAACACTTCAGCCAGGTAGTCCTGCCATGCTTTTGGTGAACTGCGTAGTCCATACATGGCTTTCTTTAGTCGCCAGATTTTGTCCTGTTGTGGACAAAGTTCTTTGGGTGGCCAAAGGTAGACGTCACGTTGTTTACCGTCGTGGTCTTTTGCGATGCGTGCGTGTAGAAATGCTGTAGAGACGTCACCTAGTCGCGCTATCCAGTTTGGTCGTGACATCTGTAGTGCGAGAAGTGTCCGGAGTGTCGTGAACATTGGTGTAGAGGCGTAGACGGAGTCTTCGTCCTCGATCTTCTCGGTGTAGCCTTTTGCGACGATTCGGCTTCGTACTCCTGGTCCTTTCTTTCTGTGTACCCATCTTGTAGGTATCGCTTCTCTGATGACGTTGTCGTCGACGGTAGACGCATCTACTTCGTCGTAGACGTCATGTAGCTTCATTTGGTTTGACTCGTGTTTCATTCCTTCCAGTAGTTGTGTTTCGTCGTAACCTTCGTTGTCGAAGATTATGGGTTGGTCTTCTGAGGTGTCGTCGTTTGTGTAGGGTGTGATGAATTTGCCGTTGGGAAGTGTCACTGCGTTAATTTTCTGTCGTAGTGGTGTTGGTTCTTTGGTTGCTTGCTCCGTTGATCTGATTGTAGTGTCCTTTGAGGCCTTCTGTGCTTAAGTGGGTTGCATTACTTCTTCCCGAGTTAAACGTCGTAGTGTTTGTCGAGGTGGTGCTGGTAGTGGTGGATGTTGTCGTCCGGTTGGTGAAGTAGCCATCGGACTATCCGGTAGTGGTCGTGAACTTGACGTCGATGTTGACGGAAGTCGTGGAGGTGGTGTGGTGCGTTGTTGTTTTGTTGCGGGTTCCGCAACGATGTCGTCCGTAGCGTTCGTTCGTTGTCCGAAATCTTGCGTGGACCTTCTTGTCTCTGACGGTGGTAGTTGCGCATCCAACAGTGTTGCGAAGGATGGGTTGTAGGTGTTCCGTCGTGGTGCCCACGGTGTGCCGGAAACTTTGTTCAATAGTGCGAGGTCGTATTTGAAGTCCGGTTGTAGTCTCCGCACTGTTCGTACCTTTTGTACGCCTGATTCTGTTGCGACGTAGTTTTCTCCGGTTTCGGAAACTTTTCCGAGCCAGATGCATTTCTGCATCCGTAGGTCTGCTTTTGGGAGTTTCTTGTGTTGTGGTGGAAGGTAGAGTAGTGTCTCGCCAAATTCGCAGATTGCTCGCTCGTAGTTTCTTCCCCAGCGGCGTTCAAAGCTTGTGTAGCCGTCTGAGTGGATGACGTAGCGATTTACCGTCCATGCTGCATGTCGTACTATCCAAGGTAGTAGACAGTGCTTTGTGGACATCGTCATGCTGTAGTTGCTTTCAACCTGAGCTTTGACGACGCGGATTTGTCCGAGGAGTGTTCTATGTAGTCGCTCAACGCTTCCTTGACTGTTGCTGCTGTAGGACGGTGAATGTCGTACAGAGCCGACTTTAGACGCTGTTGCTTGTAGTAGCGCATTGAGTGTGTCTTCGTTGTCGCTTTGTAGTATGCCGTGTGTTCTTCCGCATTCAAAGATGAATGCTTGTAGGTTGTTGATCATGTAGTCCATCATCGATGGTTTGTCCGGAACCAATACCGCCATGCACAGTTGTGTAGTAACATCAACTGCCGTTAAGACTGGTATGGTCTTCGGATCTTGTTGTGATTTGATGTAGGCAAAATCCACTTGGATGATGGGTTGTCGTGATTGTTGTTTCTTGTAGTTGTCCTGGCGTCCTTTGCCTTGAACGCAAATTGGACACCAATTTCTGTATGGTAGGTGTGTCAAGTTGTGTTCTGCTATTTGTTGTGGAGTGGGCTGCTGAGGCTGTCGTAGTCCTATTGCTCTGTGTGCTTCGTGATGCTCGTGTTGTTGTTCCTCATCGTGGTTCTCTTGGATGTACTCGTAGTCTTTCTTCACGGTGAACCTTGTTGTTCCTTTCCATTGAAATGGTAGTGCTGCGCTGCCCATGACTGTCCAGTCATCTTTGCGTTGTGAAACTTCTCCAAAGTTGTTGTGAGTGATTGTAGTTCTGTGAGGTTCAAGTGTGTTGATTGGTGGATGTCCTGGTCCATCTGTTGGAGTGAATAGGGTTGTTCTAAGTGTTGTGTGGTGTGTCCAGTGTTCACCTTGTCTTTCCCAGTAGTCTTGGTTGTCCTCCTGTGCTGTGAGTGGTCTGTGGATTGTCTCCTTTGGTTGTGTGGTGTCAAGATTGGTAGAAGGTGCTGCTTTAGGTCTCCATATCTTTTGTGGCGCTCGTAGTTGGATCTTTGATCTGGTTGGTGGTGTGTCCATTAGCCGTTGTGGTTGTGAGCTCTGCCTTGTTGGTGTTGTCTTTGATGTTGCTCTGCGTGTAGGTGTTATCTTTCTTCTGAATCTGGTTTCTCCAGTCCAGTTGTCACCTTCTAGTCTTCGTTGTAGTTCTTGCTTGGAAAGTTGTGTTGGGTTCTCTTGTAGTTGTTCTTGCTCTTGCCCTTGTCTGTTGATGATGGTTAGTCGCCAATCATCTAGTTCTCCTTCAGGTATTGGGCAGCCGCTGTTGTGTGGTGTGAATAGTGCTTTGCGTGGTCGTTTGTGTACTCTGATGGCGTAGTCACCATCAAGTTTCCAGTAGTCAGTGTTTCCACCAAGGATCTGTCGTAGTCCTTGGTCTGTGTGGGTGAGTGGTGCGATTTGTTCTTGTTGTTGTACTGCTTTCTCTGTAGGTTGAATCACAGCAATGGATTTTCCATTGTGTGTAGTCATTGGGTAGATGTCGAATCCTGTAGGGATATCGATCTTGTCTGCTCGTAGGTAGAAAAGTCCTGAGTGTCTTATGAGGTGTGCTTGTTGTTGTCCATGTGTGATGGTGCAGTGTCGTGGAGTGAAGTCAAGTCCATATCCTCTATCAAGTAGTCTTGATGCACTGAGGATTGGATACTTCACATCACAAACGTAGTAGGGTATCATGATCCTGAAGTTGTCCTGCTTGTAGGGAACGTACTTGATGCCGTAGACAGGAATCTTCTTGTTCGTAACCGTGTAGAGTTGTGGAACCGATTCTCCACAAGGTCGTAGCGGTAGGTCTGGTGCGTAGTCCTTCGGGCAAACATGTGTAGATGCTCCTGAGTCGATCAACAGGTGGTGGTATGACTTGAAGTTGGAGTACATGATGTAGTGTGTGATAGTGTCCTCAATCTTCTTGTTCCTTTGTGGTTGTCTTGCTGCTGCTATGTCAAAGTGTAGCTGTGAGTTGTCTTCTTGTAGGAATTGTGAAAAGCTCTTGCTGTGGTCGTTCCATGATGTTGTGTGTGTTGTTCTCTTGCCAAGTAGTGATTTGGATTTATGCTTGTGTAGTCGTGAATTTGCTTGTCTGATGTGTCTAATGGTGAGGTGTGACTCGTTGATGCCTCCAATGTAGTTTGCTGTGTCCTCATAGCTGTTGTCATTCCAATCCCAGCTGTTGTCATAGTCGTAGTCGTTCCAGTTCTCCTCCATGTAGTTCCCCTCGTGTTGTCCTTCTTCCCCTTCGTAGTACCAGTCCCAGGTGTCGTTCACATCCTGAGGTAGTTCTTCATTGTTGTCATGATCTGCTTGTTCATTTTCTATTGGATGTAGTTCTTCTCCTTCTCCTATGTGCCATACTGGCACTCTGCAGTCTTGTGCCCAGTGGCCGGGCTTGCCACATCGATGGCATGTTGTGTAGTTGTTGTTTCCTTTCCCTTCGATTTGCTGTAGTTTCCTTGGCCTTTGTAGCCTTTGCTTGATCCATATCCTTGGATCCTGAGTAGCCTTTTCCTTTGCTCTTGTTGTATCCTCCTTTGTTGTAGTTTCCTTTGCTGCATTTGTCGAATCCTTTGTAGTGGCCTTCGCTTCTGCACTTGCCTTTTCATTGTTTCCTTTGTAGTGTCCTTTGCCTCCATATTTGCCTTTGCCTTTGTAGTTTCTTCCTTTTCTCCAAATGTTGTCCACGTCCATTGGTGCTGTTCCACCATTGTAGTTTGTGCCAACTGCTGAGCTCGCTCTTGAGAATGCAGATATGGTTTTGTAGTAGTCCAGGATCACAGCTCTGATCTCGTTGTAGTTCGTGATCTGTCCAGCGCGTAGTTGGAGATGTTGTTGAAGCGCTCCTTTAGTCTTGTTGAGTAGCATTGCAATCTTCACTCCATCTGGTAGTGCTGTGCCGTTGTCTTTCTCGTAGCGGTTGATGTCATACTCCCACTGTAGGAATTGTTCTTCAAATTGTGCTTCATTGAATGTAGGTTCCAGTAGTTTGGTGAGGTAGCCAACACTGCGTGTTCCTACTGGTAGGCTGAACCTGTGCAAAAGCCGTAGTGTTTCACATGCATTGGCATTGTAGCGGTTTTGTCTGACCACTGTAGCTGCTGCACCTTGGCAGATGTTGATGAGGATGTAGTGTAGATCTCGTGAGAGGTCTACTGCTTTTGCTGCCTGTGTAGGGTCGCATATGTGGGCTCTGATGTCTGCATCTTCAATTTGTCTTGTAGCTGCTTGTCATTGTGCTAGTTGTAGCACCATGTCGAAGTCTCGGTCGATGAGTCCGAAGTATGCTTGTAGTTTGAACAGCCACTCTTCGTACTGTGAGTAGTCACCAGTGAAGAACGGTGGTGGCAGTTTGTATTTGTGTAGCCTTTGGACGTCTTCCTGCTCCTGTGTTGTTCCCGTAGTTGTGGCTCCTATTGTCTCCTCTGCTGTGGGCCCGTTGTCTGCTCCTGTAGTTGGTTGTGCTGATGCTGCTGCTGGTTCTCCTGGCGTGTCGTAGTAGTTGGGCATGTGGTTGCCTGTGCAGTTGTAGTACTTACTGCTGTTACTGGAGCTCCCCTATGTTTAGGATCTCAGCTCCGCTACCACGTTAAAATACGTTGGTACTCTACTGCAAGTGCAAGTGTTGTTTCTGTTGTCACAAACACAAATGTAGTTAGCCAGCATGCACTCTTTTCCTGGTAGACCCAAGGCCTGCAGTCGGGTAGTGTACATCATGCATGCACAAGTGACAAGTAGTGCAACATGATATTTGACAGCTCTCTTGCTCCCTCCCACCAGCTTGCCTCGCCGCGCTGGCTCTTGCCCTTGAACTTCTCGAGGTACTGGGAGGCGGTGGTCAAGGCGCTCTGAGGCTTCTCCTGCATCGTCACCGCGATCTGCCGCTGCGAGTCGATGAGCATGTGCAGGCTGTCAACCAGCCCCTGCTCGCCTCGGGTCTTTTGCTTGGGACCCAGCTATAGGGGTTCTTACTTCTAAAGAGGTGAAGTGTGTGTTGCAAAATCGGGCTGATGTTTGTGCACGTGCTCAGGGTGCTGTTTGTGCAGTGCTTCGGTTTGCTTCGGCGGTTTCCTTCGGCTCGCTTGCCTTCGGAGCCGAGGCCTTCGAAGATTTGCACCGCCTTCTCGGACGCCGTGATGCAGTCCTGCCCCCGGGACCCTGGGCAAGCTGGGAAACCGAAGGATCCGGGTGTTGCCGCAGGAAGACAAAAAGCTGTCGAACGAAGGCTTACTGATCTGAGTCGCTATTCAAGGAGATTGCTCCAGCACCCAAGAACTTCAACATTTTGGCTGAGGACCATCTGACAGAATCATATTAGGTAAAAATTGGAGTCTACCCGAATACGCTCGGCGGGGGGCCGGAAGCTAAGCTAAAGCCCGCTAGCACTAGCTTTCGTGATAATTGACACATACGTTCAGGTGGGGATCTATGTCCACCACTCTTCAGGGGGTTCTATTTTAAAACTCATACCCAAGCGCGCCTCGAACTGCTCATCCCTCAGCGCGGCCTCGGCCTCGCTGAAGAGGGCCACCGCATCCTTCTTGGCCATCAGCCTCGAGGCGAGGTTAGGGCATCCTTTGTTGGCAGCCCGAAACTCAAGGTGGGAAACCGCATGTTTTCTTTTTTGTTGGGGCACTCAAGGAGGAACCAAGAGACAAACCCAAATATTCAAACTGGGGCAGTCTGCCAGGCCGAAAAGAGGAAAATGGAGGGAGGCTAAGCCCAAATTTCGTGAGTGCCCCGGACAGTTTGGCCGAACTGGGAAGCCGCGGCCTGGCCTTCTTCGTAAAGCTCAGTCAAACGGCGCTCGGAGCCAAAAACAGAAGGTTGGGAACCAAAAACTCGTGTAAAGCAAACAAATCTCTGGAAAAGGGAATGACCTCTGACAAGAAGTGCAGGTCTAACCGTGCTAGTCTGTCCGTGCCAAACCATGCCCGTCGCCAGTCTGGAGCCTGAATGCACCGGCATCATGCGCCGCAGGCAGTCACCAAAGCAAGGAAGTGCTTGTCTGTCTGCCGCGGGTTCCACCCGCGGTTGTCGAAAAAAGGCTCTCTGCCATACCAAAGTGGAATATCCTGAAGCCTCATGGCTATAACAAAGGGAATTCCCCGGGTATCACAGAAATCGATCCCAAAACCCAGCTCCAACGACCATGGCTCCATTCCACTTGCCAGAGACAAGTAGCAGCGCAGCACGTGCAAAGCACAGCGTGAAACTCACCTGCTGTTTTCCTGGCACGAAAAATTCTGGTCACTTGTCATTCTTCTCACCGGGGACCTGCCGCAGGCAGGTGCGTTGGAAGGCGAGCTTGTTGCTACTTGGGGAAACTGTCAAAGGTTGGCGTGGTGAAACCGAAAAGCGAGGACAAACCCTTAACTTCCCTCGGCAACAAAGCTCGCACCCGAGCAGCCTTCACCTTCGACAACTCTCCGTAGGTCTGCTTTCCAAAGTTGAAGGGCACGTACCTGGCAAGGACTGCCGGATCAGAAGCCTTCTCTGAACGCATGCAAAACGCGGGCTCAAAGCCCGGCGCACTTGTGCTTGATCATGTGCTTCACCCTGTCTTTCATTGTCAGCACCTGTGGAAGGCCCGAAGACAAACGCTGTCCAAGTTGCAAAACTAAGGCCCCAATGGTCGCTCGAATCCCTTCTGGTCTGGTGGCTAGGCAACCACCCTTCCAGGACCCTCTTGCCCTTCCAAAGCCCCCGGCTTCGCCATTCAGTTGAAGCAAAGCGAAGTGTTGCGAGCCAGGTCACTAACAGCAAAATGAAGTAGGCTAGGAGGATGGGCCAATAGACCTCAGCCGGCTGGCCCTCCGGCTGGCCCGCTGATCGCAAGCTTGCAGACTTGGCCATGTGTCAAAATAGGGAGCCCCCCCCCCAAAAAAAAACGGTGAACGAACAAATCATGCTTCGCGTCTTGGCGGGTCAAGTGAGGCTCTGGCCTGGGAGCAGCTTTGTTGGGTTGTTGGGTTCTTGCTTTTTGTCCCTCTTTGGGGACCCTTTCATGGACATCATTTAGATTTGGCTTCATGCCCACCCACCGTTCTTGGGGAACAACGTATATATCTGAGCACGGAGAATGTGGTGAGAACTGAGGGCCAAGCTGGCAAATCGAAGACTGACATGAATGTCATCACCTCGAACATGGCACAAATGGCGTGTTGCCTCATGGTCCGCATTCCAGTGGAAAGTGTCAAATGGTGTGCTGCAAAAAACATGCGCTCCAATTGCCAAATGGTGTTTGTTGGGAAGTGCTGCCTGGTCAATCTGGCAAAAGCTTGCTGCTTCCTTGGAAACGGAGCAAAGCACCTAGAAACAGTTGAGCAACCCAAAAACAATACGTATTTCATATTAGAGATTCAGCATTATTCAAACTGATCTTGGGAGCCCGAAATCCTTTGAGCACTTTGCGAGCCTGGATGCGCTTCAAACATGTTTGGGAATTCTCTGGGGATTGGCACCCGCATATCCAATTTCCAATGCAAGCCTGGAAATCAAAGTCTTCTGTTTTCAGATGCTGTTGCTTGTTTCACTGTCAGTCACCATGCAACATGTGGCCCCACTTTGATCCAGACACCAACCCATCCACAACTGTCGTTTGGAAAACATGTCTGGCACTGGTGAATGATTTGAGGTACGAAACCAGTGGGATTCGTCGATTTTCAACCGAACTGACCTGAAAGGATATCCATGGCTCGATCTCAAAGTCCAGGGCCGAGGCGAACGCCACGGCCGCCGCCCGAGTTCCGCTCCACCAGAACTTGAACTCTGGCAATTTGCGAGTGAATGGCCTCAGCGGGGCGGGAAAACCAAACATGTACATGTGCCGTTTTTGAGTGAAATCCTTGTGCCACGGACGGGAAAGTCCACACAAAGTTGCGTTTAGCGAGGGGCAAAACAACAAGTGAACATGACTCATGTTCCATCCCCACCAGGCTTGCCCTTCGCTTCCCAAGTCTTCGAGGTCGCGCCGCATGTGAAGACTCAAAGCTCCCCCCATCTATCAACTGGCCGCGGCAAGCAGAATGTGCGCGTGCTGAACGGCAAGCAAGGAGTCTTGAGGAGCCGAAAGACGTAAACATCATGGGCGGAAACTCAAGTGCGCGATTGGCACAGAAAGAAAAGCCTGGGAACTCCACTTTTGCGCAGATCTTAAAGCACAAAGCATCCGCGTTTTGGCCACCAAGGGAGCCAGCGGCAAATACTGAGTGACGGTCGCCAAAACAAGGAGGAGCATCTGATTCGGGAAGGGGGGGGGGACTGACGGAAGGTCACGCTAACTTGACGTGTGCCGGACCGCAGAATTCGGCCAATTTCGGAAGAATGGGCCGCATTTGGGCTGGGGACGGCCAGGTGACATTCGGCAATTAAGAAATTGGCACTCATGATGACCCGGCTGCCCAGCCATCGTCGGATCCTTGCATGTTCAGCCGTGCGTGGATTGAACCTCCGAACCTTTCACGTGCTCCCCCACTTCATGCCTGGCTTTTCAAAAGAGGCGGCAACTCCTGGCTCAGCTCGCGGCCGATATTCGGTGGATGAAGTGGGCAGAGCAGCATCTTCGGTCTCAGGATCAACAGCCTTCGCTGCAGCGCAGCTCGCAAGGGGTTCAAAAAAAGACATGTGAGAGCGTTCTAAAATGGAGGACCCTTAGAATGGGGTGGGTTGTTTTTTCAGATTCCCCTTCATCCAAAACGGGAGTCCCAATCTTAGTACAGGACAACCCCCCCAAACGCGCCGAATCCAATAGCGAGATCCCGCAAGCCAGGGATCGCGGAAGTCTGGGCGCATCACTGGCGACAGAAAATTGATGAACAAGTTCAGCATGTAGATTCCCAGGCCATACCTGGATTGCATCCCAGCACAGGAGCCTTAAGTTTCAGCCCCATAAGGACCCAAAAAAGGATATCAAGATTTGGGAAACAAAGCAGGCGCTGAAAGAAAAGAAACTCTGAATCTGCATGCAAAACGTACACCCTTTTGGCCATGTACCAACTATTGGGGGGGGGTACAACTCTGCCGCTCGGAAAACTTGCGCCAAGCCGCGAAACTACGAAGAAGCCCTGCTTCAGGTAGACTCTGGCCTCGGGCACCCTAAGGGTTTTCTGTAGTGCGAACTGCATGTAGATTCAAGCCTAAGCTGCAGCCCCTCCATCCTCTCAGGGCCCGACGGCAAACATCAGCAACAGGGCTGCAAAAATCGCCCATCGTACTCTAACCTCAGCCAAAAGCATGTGTGTGTGTGTGTGTGTGTGTGTTTCCCAGCGGAACCACAAACCAAACACGCAAGGAGTAAGGGAGTAACGGACAAATCTGTTCAGACAAGGCATACGCCTTATAAACCATGAGGGGAGATGAGGGGAGGGTCTCGGAAAAGGGTGGGCTACTTCGCATGGCCCGACGCAAGTCCTTGGGCCTCCCACCCAAACCACCGTCTTGTCCAGGTAGCGCTGCATCACGCGTTGCGCCTATGCAAAGCACGGAACTCCAGGATTGGCAAAGGTTCAAGTGGGTCAAAAGAAGCCAAACCCAGATTTTGACAACCTGACACATCCCCTCCATCTTTGGAGGGCATCTGAAGTAAATACCCCCCCTTTTTGTCAGCCCCTTATTGCAGGCGGGGGGAGCAAGACCCCTTGTGGGAAGGGGGTACCTCTCACGCCGCGCCTGCATCAGCTGTGCGATTCCCGCCGGCTCCGTAGCTTCCTGAGGGCAACTGACACTGTCAACTCGTCGGAGATGTCGGAGATGCGGGACTACCCGGTTACCCGACATGCGCGGTGTCCCTTTGGTTTCCGATTAAACCAGCGCAAAAAAAGCTTACCCATGTCTATCCTGAAAGATACACCCCCATGTAGGATTGTCGCAAAGTTCCTTTTACGGTGATCTGAGGCTTCCATTCGTCCGCTGTCCTGGAAAACGTGTTGCATCACGGCTCAGAAACCTGCTGGTGCGTTCTCAAATGGGCGTCTGCCTACGCTCGACCAGGACCCAAGCCGAACCAAAACCTTCATGAAAAGGTCTAGGCCGCCTGTTTCCCCCCCCCCCCCTTCCACCGCCGACCCGCCTCCATGGCCAATGGCGAAAATTCTTCAAGCCCGGCTGGGGAAGTGCGGGCCTCGTCAGCGCTTTGAGCAACACGTTGGCGCAATGTCAAAGAACGGCTAATCGAGGTGAGATGCAAAATCGCCTCTAGCCCTGGTGTCCCTTTGAAGAGACTAACTTAGAAGGGTTTCCTCTACATATCCCATTCTTGAGCGGGTGGCGTCAAATTGGGTGGGTGGACGGTGGTAACGTGAAACCAGAAGGGCGCCGCGTATTCGGGGCCCCCGGGGCATATAGCTGGCCCGACAGATAAATAGCTGGACAGACAGGAGGCTTCAGGCAGAGACCTCGACAGGTACCTAGCTTGACAGATAGTTAGCTCAACAGATAGTCAGCTTGACAGAGACAGCCTGGCAAACAGAATGTTCGCCAGGCAAATAATGCTCAACAAATAGTCAGGTACCAAGCCAGCAGGTGTCCATGACCATTTCAATGAGGACGAGCGGGATTGCCAAAGCAAAAGCAAGCACCCCTACAGTGATCCTATGTGTTTTAGAAACATCCGACCGCTGGCTACTGGTAATGTGCACAATAGGATTGAGAAACCATGCAACAATTACACTTAACAATGGCGTGATGACAAAATGACAATTGCTGAATCTTCAATGGCTAGCTATGGCGTGACAACAGGGGTAAAATACCAAACGGGCAATGGCAGCCACAACGAGGGCAACACAGAAATCAGATGGTCAAGCATCCTCCCTCAACCGAATGTGGAAGTACACGGGGCCCTTTCGAAAAGTGACTGCCTATTTGAACAACAAACCTGTGGGAGGGTAACTCAAAGCGATCCACTCGCTGACCTGCCCTGAGAAAGGGACTTGGACATCAAACCTACCCAATGAAACAGGGGAGTGTGTTCATACTGGCTCTACACCTCCAATCGATGGGTTTCATGTTGGTTTACTTTCAAAATGGACAAAGGGCTCCAACTCGTTTTCACGCGTATCAATGCTCAGCACAAAACCATCGTGAAAATAAGCATGCTTTTTCCACATCTGCCAGTTGCAGCCCCTTTGACTGCTTTTTCCCGGTCCTTTTTACCACCCCCACCTCCCCACCCGGCCGTCCGGCCTGCGAAGCGCAATCGCGAAGACCGCGAAGCTTTCGTCGGCCGGATCGGCCCTGTTCGAGTTGGAGCTCTCCCAGAGCTCAGCTGCGGTTCGGATGGCTCTTGAGTTGCTCCCTTCCGGCAAGCAAACACGCCCATGCCGTCCTTGACTTCAGGTGCTGTGAGGGAGCGCCCCCGCAGATACGTACACTCACCCACTCACGCAACCCACCCACCCAAACACGCACAAACAAACAAACAAACAAACAAACAAACAAACAAACAAACAAACAAACAAACACACACACAAACAAACACACAAACAAACAAAAACCAAACAAACAAACACAAACAAACAAACAAACAAACAAACACACACACACACACAGAGAGAGAGAGTGCCCCGAGGGCCAAAGGGCCAAAGAGGAGGGGCCAAATGAAACCGCTGTGACGCTGATAGCGTACAATTTGGCAACCTGGAGGTGCAACTTGAGGTGGGCCGTATCCAAAGGAAGTGGCTTTGGCCGCTTTTGAGTCCCGTTTTAGGGGGACATCAGTGCTGCCTTGAAGGGTTGTGGGGAGGTTCATAAAAGGGGGCCATGTTTTTGACAAGGGCAAACAGCCACCGAAACGTATTCACCATCGTCCTAAGCTCAAAGGGGCCGATCCATTCTTGACAAAGCCGCTGTGGGTTAAATGGGTCTGCTGGTCTTTTCTGAAATGAGCACCACCCGGGCCAACCTGCTAAGGCGAAGAGGTTGACAACAACAAACAATACAACGATTACATTCAGCAGGGAAGAAGCTTGAATATCTGGATATGCCGATGAGTCCGCATGACGATTGGTCAAAAGTCAAAAGTTTTTTGGGCATGCCGCACATGCCCCATCCCGAGAATCACAACGGCTTCTTGGAAGCGTTGTTCACCACTTGCCGTTTGGCAGAATGGAATTTGGTTCGGCGAATTCCACCCACGCGCCCAGCTCTCTCACGCGCCGTCGGCCTGGGACCGCTTGGGACGGCACGGAACAAATCCCGCAAAAAAAAAGCGGGGGCCGACGTTCTGCCGATGTCTTGCCGTTCAGAGCTTCCGCTGTGCTGAGGGACTTCCCTCATTTAAGCAGCGTTTCCGCTGACTGCCTCGGCGCAAGTTGCTGACACTCTTTGCAGAAGGTTGCTTCTTCAAACGGTTCAGCACGCTTCTTTTGCAAGTGAGTGGTTTGTGCTTGGGGGCAATCTCGCTCATTGAGGAACTACTGGAACTACTGGAACTACTGGAACTACTGGAACTACTGGAACTACTGTGACGCCTCAGGGGCCATCCATCTGTGAGCCTGCGGGGACCTGTGCATTGTTTCACCCAAGCTATGACATATCTTCCCAACTGATGTTGCTTTCCTCCAATGATTCACGCATGTTGGGTGGCACTACATTTGCTTTGCGATGTGTCCAACCCTTGCACTTCAGCCTGAGAAAACAACACAAACAGTACCATTCATACCATGCCAATTCATGAATCTGGTGCATTTGACGGGTTCCATCTTGAATGGGGCACCCCTTATTGGGGAATCCCACGGTCCCTTCACCAAATTCAGCCTTTCCGTGCTGTGCGTCTGAGATGCCCACGAGGTTGCACACTGCGCTCAGAAGCGTGTGCTCCAAAGCCATATCACCTCGCGGAACCGACTGGGGTCCCCCATACCTCGTGTTCCTCAATTAAAAACCAAATCCAACAAAACGGGCCTTGAACTCCTGGCAACACGGGCACCTCCTGCACTCGTCCTCCTCAGCAGAGGAGAGGCACCGAATGAGGCTCTGCCAGTTGGGTTCATGGCAAAAGGAAACCTTCCCTTTTGCGGCGAGGGGGGGGGAGGTATCTTTTTGTTGAAAAAACAGCCTCTTTCTGGGAACTGAGAGGTTCAGTGCAGAAACCCTCCCGCACGTCAAAAGGCAAACCTGCGGTTGTTTTGCCTCAGAGTCATTGCAGAAACAGCTCCAGCGGAGTTGTCCGAAAAAAATCCCAAACTTCTTGATTCCCTCGAACATCTCCTCCCCCCCTCCCCCCCAAAGCGCGCAAAACTGAGAGCAAACAGATGCACCGAAATCCATGGCGGCAATTCAAGGCCTCAGGTTTGATTTTGGCTCAAGTCACGGCACGGTGGGATGGTGTGTACAAGTGTTGCCTTCCTTGCCCTGGATGACGATGGCCCCCTGTGCATGGTGATGTTGAGCAAGAAGATAACTTGAACATCACTGGCCTCCAAACAACTGAGCCACAATTCACGCAGGCAATTTGTGCGGAGGGTGGACACTTGTATTTATGGTTTGGTTTTCTGCCCTTTTACTCAGGTGTGGTGTTGGCTCAACAGGAACGCATGAGCACTCCTCGGGGGCTCTCTGAATCCTCCTCATCCTCGTCTTCGGTACCTTCATCGCCTGAATGCGGAACACATGCCCAGTCCAGTTTCCGAGACAAACCAAAGCACCACATCAAGAAGGTATGGTTCGACAAGGGAGTCAAAGTCGAAACTGCGGCTTCTGTAGATGGCCCTGCTTCGATTGGCTCTTGATGGCGAGCAAGAGAAAGGGATATTCGGAACGGCAAGAATCTTGCGTCAGGTTCTGCAAAGTGATGGCATCCATCAACTCACTTGGGTTTCCCTTTGGCATGGAAACTGCGAAACAGGGGTCGAAGCTCGATTTGTCGCTACTCAGTTGACATTTTTTGAGTTGGGCCATGTCCTCCTTCAAGCGGCCCCACCTCCAAGGTCCTCAGGAACCAGCAGAAACAAACTAACTTCTAGACCCAGCCGTGTTGCTCTTGGAAAATGCTGATCATGTGCCAGGACCAAACTCAAGGACCAAGCTCAAGCCAAGCTCACCAGGCGACAGCTGCCGGCGGCTGGCGCCTGCATCCTTCTCCTCACTCAGGCGTCCTGAAGGGAACTCCCCATCTCTCCGGCCCGATCTTGCTTAAGCAAACATGGTTCCCAAAATGGGGACAGCACTGGACCCGTTTTACAAATGCCTAAGCCAAAAGGATACCTTCCATTTGAGCGTGGAAATGGAATATGGTGGTTTCCTCCAATCCGCATTGATTCAAGTCTCCGTTGAAGGCAAAACAATCCAAGGCTTGGAACTGAACAGGCTTCTTGGACAAGCGATCAAACAAGCGCACACACACACACAAGTGGGGTGCAACAAAGTCCAACCAGTGTGGTCCTTGTGATCTTGTGCCTCCTTTAGGACAAGTTTGGCATGCCTCCGCCAGGAAACACTTTTTCGTGCCCAAACATGTTTCCAACAAACTAACCCGGGTTCAACTGGCTCTGACTTTGCGAGCCGGGAGCCCGACTATGCTGACTTCGGGCATAGCCTCGGCAAGGCTGTTGGGAAATTTTGTGGATACCTTCTCAAAAATGGCTGCAGTGAGTTAACCAAAGGCCGTATTGAATGGCCTCCCAAAAACGAGGCCATAGACCCTGACTAAGCTCGCCTGGTAGACCATGTTCAGATCCAATGCTTGTTTACTGGGAGCGTACACCGTTGTGGGTGTCCCCCCAACACTGGGTGTTGTCCTCCTATCGGCCTACCCTGAACCAATGGTGGTGCTTGCAAAATAATGGCATAAACTTCACAAACCGCCGCCACTGCCATTCCCGTTGCCACTGCCATTGCCAGTGCCACCTCTCAGTGCCACTTCCACTACCACTGCCACTGCTGCTTCTGCTACTGCCACTGCCACTGCCACTGCCACTGCCACTGCCACTGCCACTGCCACCACTACCATCACCACGACGACAGCTCCTACTATATACTCCTGAGTACCAATTACTAAGTATTAAGTTACTAAGTACTGCCTGCCAACCACTGCTACTTCAATGACGACGTCGTCTTGAATACTAGAATATCCATGACGACGACGACGACTGCTACTGCTGCTACTACTACTACTACTGCTACCACGAATGTCCTGGCCGAAGCCCGGGAGCAACTTCTACAAAAAGTGAGCCGGTTGAAAACAAACCGGAACGTATCACCTAAACTCCGAAACCACCAAGCCAAATAGTTTATCAGGTACAAGGTGAACTGAGGGATCAAGCCCCAAAAGGATAACAACATTCCGAATCTGTCCAAATGATGAGGGGTTAGCTGAGTGTGGGTCGGAAGGTCAGCATAAACAGCTCACTCAAACCAAGGGACTGGAAATATGAAAGCAAATATTGTGCAAAAATGACTCGGAATGGCAAAGAATCAAACGAACCAACCAAATGGTTCAATTGAGGCAGTTAAACAACCAACTGGCCAGCAGCAGTAGCAGCTGCAGCAGCCGCAGCAATAGCATTAGGCTGGCATGCACTGCCCTCAGGGCCCCACTGAATGCTGCTTGAACAACGGCATCTGCCTCCAAAGGCGCCAACGCACAACGCCATAGCTCAAGCCGCTTTGGTGCAAAGTAACTGTAGCATGTTTCTAAAGCCTCTGACAAAGCACGAAAAATACAACTGCAGGGGGTGCACTCAAACACAAGACGGTCACCTGGCATCAAACGCGGTGAGAACCGTCTGAATGGAATGGCTTCTTGTTGGTCAAGGGGCATAAGTTGTGATGACACCTTGTGGGCCTGTCAAGTGGCTGCTTTCATGTTGTTCCCTTCAGAGATGGTCCTCCAGGGGGTTCCCTTCCCACATCCCCAACCAACAATCAAAGAAATAGTTCATTGCAATATCCCCGCGCAGGTCGATCATGTTATTATTTGTGACCACCACGTTTCTCCCCCCCCCCCGGGAGCACCGTCCGCTCCGGCGTCGCCCAATCCGGCAGCTCCGCCTGCGCCCGCATCCAAATGGGTTGGAACCCAAAGGTCTGAAAAGAAGGCACGCAAAACCTGTGAGTCGTCCTGTTGGCCTCAACTCCGGACCCGTCCACCCCATATGTTTCTCTCGTTGAGACCGCCTCCGCGACTGCCATGAACATGTAGGGATGTCTGGCCAGCAAGCGCCGCATAGAGGGCCTCATTCATGACCGGGGCACAAGACCGCTGTAGCTGTGCAGCTCGTTCTATTTGGGACAATGTTGGCAAAACGGATCCCACAACAAATTGCAAAGTGCCCTGGCTCACTTCTGTCTTGAAGCTGGCCTTTCTCTCTCCTCTCTCACGCTTCTCTGACAAAAGCGGGCCGGCTTCATGTTGCCTTCCCTCTTCAAACCGTCTCCCATGGCAACCCAGGTGACCCATTGGCAAGTCCATCTACTGCAGGCCAAATGAGGGCCTGACAAGTGCTTTGGGTAGCGCCGGCCGCTGCTATCGCCTCGCTTCCGTGCACCGCCCCAAAAGGCCATGGCAAAATTGGGGGGCCCACCCCATGTCCTCCCTAAACCATTTAGTTGTTCACGTGTGGAACCACCAAGAGGGTTCATCTATTGACCCCCTTCTTGGCAAATGACGGGACTCCCCCTAGGGAAAGTGGGCCAATCCAAACTGAGCTTTTAGAACCTGCCCTTACGGCAGCCCCCTCCAACGCAGACCCCGGGACTTTGCAATGGAGAACCTCACTTTGTGGAGCTCGTGCAAACCACTTTCTTTGAGGGGCCAAATACAATTGGGAGTCTTAGGAAGGGAAGCATAAGGCAAAGGCCAAACTGAGTGCATCATCAAGTGGAGCTGGGTTGCCTTCTCGCCACACACACACACACCCACCCACCCACGCACGCACTCACCCACCCACCCACCCACCCACCCACCCACGCACGCACGCACGCACGCACGTACTCAACACTTTATTGGCGCCAATAACTGACCTGCTCTGCATGGCTTCCTGAGGCGCCTTGTGATTCAGAGTTTGCATGCGTTGCAAACTGCTGCAATCCTGCTTCGGTACTGTCCAAACGTGTACCTCCAAAGAACGCCAAAGTCATACCTCTACACATCAGGCCATCACTTCGAACGCGCCAAGCGGATTGCTTCAAAATCATTTTGGGAGGGTAAAGGAATTCCCGGAGATTTTGCCCAACAAAACATGACAGTGTAGATCTCGGTCCATACGTAGCGAACTCATACAATGTCCGAAGGAGAGGTCCTGTGTTTCATCATGGGCCCTCAGCTCGTTTCTTTTACTCGGCAGTACGACCGGGCCAATCTCGCATTGGCCCATAGGTGGGGAGGACCATAAAAAACAAACCCTAAAAAGGATCCCTCCTCCCTCATCCCCCCCCAAGAAAGAATTCAAAGGAACTCGAAGGGTGGAAGTACATCAGCAAGCCTATTGGGGTCATTTACCCAAGTATGTCTGAAAGGGTATGTACGAACACCCTTGCAACAAGGGTGTAAACACACCAAAACAAAACAGGCACCAAGCAAACAAGTACACCCCAAAATAGGAAAAACACAGACTCAGGCGCCCTCCTCATAGGGCCCCCGGCTGTGCCGGGACCTTGGCCGCCCCATCGGGCTCTGGGGCGAAGGCACCCGGCTGGGAGGCCTGGCGAAACGGACCCGAGTCGAGACGAGGATGGATGGTCGGTTGGATGGATGGATGGATGGATGGATGGATGGATGGATGGATGGATGGATGGATGGATGGATGGATGGATGGATGGATGGATGGATGGTTTGCTGGTTTGCTCATTTGCTCGGTTGCTTGGTTTCTTGGTTTCTTGGTTGCTTCATTGATTGGTCAGTTAATTGATTGACTGGCTTGACCTTGACTGTTTCGTCGGTCGGCTGGCTGGTTGGTTGATGGGTTGGTTAGTTGGCCGGTTTGGTTGATTGATGTGGTTTCCTTTTGGCTGTTCTTGTCTGGATGCGCAGTCGTGTCTGTGTCAAGAGAAGCGCAGGAGATCAACCACCTTGGAAGCCCCCACACAGAACAGCCCGAGTCTGTGACAACAAGAGGAGAAGAGGCCCAGATATTGAACACTGGCTGGGTTTCAGGTGGGAATGCCTCTTTCGCATGGCCCAGTCGAAGTTGTCACACTGCAGACAGACCTACCAATTTCACAAGTGAAAGGAGATCGTGCAACATTGGCCGTGTTGAAACAGCTTTTGTTTTTGGTTGACACCTGATCATTAACGAGAGCAAACAAAATCACCGAAATCCGGATTTGCCACTTTGCATGAGTATGTGTCAAATTTGAAAACTTGTCCAAATGACCAGTTCTGTGTTGGCTTCCTTTTGCAAATGGACTCGGAGGGTGGCACTGCCAAGTACACTTCTTTTGAGTTGAATTGGATGCCTCTCAAGCCACCAACAATCCTCAGAACTGCCAAACTGCTTGTACGACACCCAAACCGGAAACCAGCCCACCAAGTGGCCCTTGTCCAAAAATAACTGGTGACCCCTGACAATCCCTAATCTTGTGATACCTGCCAATGCCTCACAATCCGCTGGTGGTCCCCTGACTATTCCCTCAAGCAGCCTTGAAAGTCAGCTGGCTTAACAAAAACACCCACATGACCTAAATCAACTCTAAACTGACCGTTGAGCAAGGGTACAACCATCCCAACCGAATCTCGGCCAAACTCTTCAACAACCCTTTGGGGGCTTCATAGCCAACGATCGAGAGGAACAACATGTGCTATTTGAAGCGCAATCTGCCTAGACGAGAGGAAGGCCAAACAAATGAATCACAAATACAAAACATGTGCGGGTTCCCGTCCAGGACACCGTAGATGAGTCTAAATTGAGAGAGTCCTTCCAAATTGATCACAGACCAGCCAAAAAAACAAAGCTAGGCTAGATATGTTGTACATAGCTCAACAACAAAATACCTGACAACAATGTGGTCCTCTCTACATGAGCTGCTGCTGAATCTGGAGTGGGCGTTGGTTCCCCAATGCTTGAAACTTGAAACAGAGAAACAGAGAGAAAGAGAGAGGGAGAGAGAGTCTTCAGCAACAATGCAAAATCTGAATTCATCAACCCCCCCCCCAAGGGGCGCCACGTCCCTACAAAGCGATCAAGGGCCACTGGACTCCATTCATTCTGATCATCACCCACGGCGGCCAAGCCTATCAAAAGCTCCCGACCTCAGCTTTTCCAGACAACAACTGTCCTATTAAAAGAGCAACAGCTGTGCACCTGAGGTGCTGAGTTTCCACCAACTGAAGGCGAAAGACCCTGGTCTCTCACAACACACTGCAGTCAACCAAATCAGATCGCGACGTGTATATATATATATATATCCGCCGACATTGCTCGGCGTGTCGGACACCTAAGAGAGGATAGAGTCATAGAGGATAACCCCCCCCCCCCCCGACCCCCCCCCCCCCTGCCCGACGGGGGGCCACGTACCGCGCGGTAATTTGATGACCTTCCACGAAACGTAGTCTTCGTGCTGGGGAGCACAGGGGAAATGCAAGGAAGTGCAAGGAAATGAGGGGAGGAAATAGGAAGTCTACATGACAGGAAAGCAACGGGAAATGAAAGGGAAACAAAGGGGAACTGAAAGGGACAGAAATGAAAACAAGGGGAGTGCAGGGGGAATGAAAGGGAAACAAAGGACAAGGCAACCAATCGGCACGACGGGAGATGTAGGGAACTGACTCGCAACGAAAGAACGGGACATGCATGGAAACTGAAGGGGGAGTTGAAAGGCATGGAAGGGACATGACCAGGACGTCATGGGAAACGTGAAAAGGACATGAAGGGGAATCAAGGGGAAGCCAGTAGTGAGATGACAGTTCAGGGTCATGAAGGGGCAGTGCCCGGACATCGAGGCAACTCAGGGGGGACGTGACGCTGCAATGCAGAGAGAGAGAGAGACAGGGAGAGAGCGGGAGAGAGACAGAGACAGAGACAGAGCCAGAGAAAGAGACAGACAAAGAGAGAGAGAGAAAGAGACAGACAAAGAGAGAGAGAGAGAGAGACACAGAGAGAGAGAGAGAGAGACACAGAAAGACAGAGAGAGAGAGAGACAGAGAGAAAGAGCGAGAAAGAGAGAGAGAGAGAGAGAGACAGAGAGAAAGAGCGAGAAAGAGAGAGAGAGAGAGAGACTAGGTCCTCCAGTAAAGAGGTTAGAATAAGGGTGCCCTTTTTCTGTAGAGGGGCGTGGACAGGAAGGAGACAGGGAGACAGAAAGAGACAGAGACACAGAGAGAGAGAGAGAGAGAGAGAGAGAGAGATAGAGAGATAGAGAGATAGAGAGATAGAGAGATAGAGAGATAGAGAGATAGAGAGAGACAGAGAGACAGAGACAGGGAGATTGAGGAGAGAGAGGCTTGGGGGGATGGGGAGGATGGGGAGCGGAGGGAGGGAGAGAGGACGACAGAACACGCGGGGGAGGGGAGGAGACAAGGGAGAGAGGAAGAAGGAGAAGAGGGAGAGGACAATGTCGGCGGACTGAGCCGGAGGCTCTAAAGTATATGTGCATGTATATGTGTGTGTGCCTGAAAAAACAGCCAAATTG
Organism: Effrenium voratum; assembly: GCA_963377175.1. Classification (NCBI taxonomy): domain Eukaryota; class Dinophyceae; order Suessiales; family Symbiodiniaceae; genus Effrenium; species Effrenium voratum. Next base: position 461,270 of record CAUJNA010003334.1, read on the forward strand.
GGGGTCCCCTCTTTACAGCCGGAACATGTTTATGCTGGCAAGTTTGCTTCCCCACCCATCCCGCTAGTCAGAAGCACAGCGGCTGCCGAAGCAGCTGTTCCACCTTCTGCCGTGAGCCTGGGGGACGCAGACTGGGGACGAATCCGACCCGAAGTCGCTGCTCGCGGTTGACAAGCTCAAACCGGCAAGCTAAAGAGCAGTTGGAACACCCATACGTTGGATAAGCTTGGAGCAGTTAACTACTTAGATGCTTGGAGGAAAACCGAAAAGAGACAATCAGCCCGCATGTGATCGGATCCCTCTCCGAGGCTGCCCAACTGGCGGCATGTTTGTGAGTTCTCAAAGTTTGCCCCCAGCGAATTCTGCCTTGTCTATGCGACTTTTACGGAAAAACAACGGTGAGCATCAAAGTTGCAGTCCCATGGAACGTGTTGCCAAAAGGAAGTGGATAGTGTTGAAGGTGGTTTGGGATCGGCCCTCAAACATGGTACTCTCTTTCTTGGAGAAGAAAAGAATCTGCGAAGGGACCCTGGCTTGGATCGTTTTCAGGAGTATGCAAGAGCCAGCAACTGGTGTGGGCAAACTCCCGCAGTCAGAACCGGCTGAGGGTCTGCCGCACAAAATGTTTGACCATAGCTGGCTGGTGCTCGGAAATAAGCATTTTGTTCACTTACTCCTTGGTTTGTGGTGAAACAGCCGTCCCTCATTTGCTTCTCCCTGAAAGCAAGCCAAACAAACTCATCCGGGTGAACATTCCGAATTTGGCTTGAATCTTCCCCCATCGGATCTCTGGGTCCCGGGCTATCAAAGTACCAGTGCATGTACACAAAGAGCCAAAGGAGCTTGTGCGCCGCGGACAGCTGAGCCTACGACCCGGTTTTTGAGTTAGCTCTCCGCAGCCCGAAAGTTGTCAACTGACTCGCAGATGCCTGGTGCAAGGAAACTGGCCGATGTTCCTCAGTCCCCGCTATCCCAATCCCCGCTATTTTGGAAGCACCCAATGCGGCAGTAAGCCAGGAGAGTCCCTGGCCAAAGAAACACATCCTTCGCGTTTGGCATCACAGGTCAAAAGTTAGCTCACCCCGGATAAAGTATTGTCGACAGAAACAAGGAAGAGGTAATGCTCAAATGGAGATTCTGAGAACAGCAAGTAAGCCAGCCACAAACCATGGCAAACAACACAAGATGTGTTGTCTGATTACTTGCATCAACCCTACCAAGATGGCTTGGCTTTTGCAGTCCCTCAATGACACCCGCGCAAAACAGCTGGAACAATCAGCGTTGCCAAAGAACCCGCCCAACTCGAATCTGCACGGAAAGACTCCGACTCTCCTGCTGCGTTGCGCCGTAGTAGGTGAGGTACGTCAAGCCTATCTTGAAGACCACTTTCACCTGGGCAAACGGGAGCGCTCAGCAAGCCCCCAGCCTTGGCCACCCTGGGTCATCGGGCAGAGTGATTTGGGCAAACGGGGCGAACCACGCAAAGCACATGGCCCCACATATATGCACGTGACCACCTCGAGCGTTGTGTGTTTGAAGGAAAAATGAAAAACCTAAGAAATTGAGGGAAAGCCAAAAAACGATAAAACCGCAAAAGGAAGTTTGGGGCTGAAACCAAAGACTCTCCCCCACAGATTGGTGTGTTTGATTTTTGTTCTCGAGGTTGTTGTTTTCTTTTGGTTTTATTTCAGTGTTTTGCATTATCCCTCCCAAAAATCAAAAAGTTCTTTGATGTGCATTGACATCTTTGGCTGACGCCAGCGCATTCTGCGACCTGAGTCTAGATTAGACTGAAAAGGGGAATCCCTGGCCAAATAGGACTTTCACTAAACACATATTTGAATCTACGAGAAAATAGAATTGAATAAGGATGGAGTTGAATCAGAATTTCGATTTTAAAGCAGCTGGCTTGAAGTTCTTGACTCAGGCCGCGTAAGGCTCCTTCCAAGGCTCCTTCCAAGGCTCCTTGTAAGCTCCTTTATAGCTCCTTAAACGGCCCCATGCCAAGCTCCTTGTAAGGCTAGTTGTAAAGACCCTTACAAAGCTCCTTTTGAAGGATCCTTGTCCTGGTGCAAGTCCTTCTATTTAAAGCTGCTTGTAAAGTTCCTGACAAGGCCTCTTATGACGCTCCTGAATCAAGCTCCTGAAAGGATCCTGTCAAGGCTCCTTTGAACTGAAACAAACAGTTGTGCAGGATTCCTATTTGGAATGAGAATTTCAAAGGAATTCCTGTCCAACCATGATGTTTATGTCGATATGTTGTGTTAGTAGAGGTTAACAGGGAAATCATTTCATCAGAACTTTAATATGGACAGTTAACTAGGATGTCCTTGTCCAAAAGGAGTCCGATTAAGGTTCAATAGAACAGCAATAAAATGTTATTGTAAGGATTTTTTTAAAGTGGAACAACGTAGTGTAGATGGAACAGAACACAAACAGGAACTAAATACAATGACCTGCAGGTGAATGAAGCTCCTCATAAAGCTCCTCTAAAGACTGATGCTAAGGCTCCTTATGCCACTTTAGTTGATTCAAGTCCGCACATGGCATGGCTGTCAAGGACAGCGCAAATTATTTTGGACTGGCAGATGTGACAGAACACAGCCAGGGATGACACAGAGAAGGTAAATCATGGGGGGAGTTGAGCGTGTATGAATATGTAAATATGACTCTATGAATATGCACACGCATCGGTACATATCTACTTATCCATTTGCTTCATGCATCTGTGTCTGCACATGTGTGACAGTCTTTCGGTTTAATGCATGGCGCTGGCTTAGCATCCGTCTTAATTGTTGTTTGGCAATATCTCTAATTGATTTGGTTGTCTCCGCGCAGCGGCAACATCTTCGGCCGAAGAACATCATGCGCCGGCTTCAGCCGCCACCAAAGAGATACTCGAGCACATCAATCTCACCACGAAGAATCTTTGAGAGTCCTGGCCCTGTCCGCTTAATCTGCAACAAGGTGAACTCAAGCTCGGGATGCTTCGCAACGAGCCGCTCATAGTCCATCGCGTCGCTGAGATCATCACCTGTCTGATAATAGTAGTCCTCCAAATACAGGAGGTATCGCTCGAAGGTCCTTTTCTGGTGCTTGTGCTTGACATTATCGATGTTTGCATCCAGTTCCTTCACGGCCTCCTTGACGAACAGAAGGAACGTCCGGTTGAGTTCCATGCCAATGACAGTCTCTGGCCGCATAAATTTGAAGGCTGGATGGGGTTTGTAGGAGACTCGAATCGGGTAAGAAGAAGAGCTTGAGAGCATTTTTGCAATGTCCTTCTTATTTCCCATGGCTTCTTCTCCTTGACTGCTTGTAAACTTTAAACACCTGTTGTCCAACGACTGTGGCAAAATCCCTGCAGCCAGTACATGCCACGACAGCATCTCCCCGAACAAGTCCTTCTCTGAAGCTGCCAGTGTGAACTCAAACTCACCGCTCATTGTGATGCCATCTTCTACTCCTTGGCCCCATGCCTTTCGGACTGAATGCGGAACTGTCGTGCCTTCAGACCCATTCAGCTCACATGGAGCAATCCTCTCCGCATTCAAACCTTCCTCCAAGCCCAAGGATGCTTTTGAAGGGCCAGTGCCCTCCAAGGGCAATTGGAATGGCAAACTGCCGTCTCGTAGGCGTACCTCCATGCTGCGTTTGCTCGCCACGTTGGTTCGGATCATATTCCGGAAATCAGTGTCAAACCTTAGATTCCCTATCTTGCACTGCGCCAGTGCTTGCCCGCCTTTTCGCAGGGAGCAGTATGCTTCTTTGAGCTGGCGATCCTCCTCAGTACTGACATCGATCCATGCTTTCCGAAAGGGGCATTTGTACTGCCAGCGGCTGCTTGTGGCAAAAGCCATTGCTCAGGCCGCCCGTGAGGAAGCAGCAACCGGTGCACCCCACAGTTTTATGATGTGTGCATATGTTGTTGTATATGGCACGCTCGCAACTATGCACCATTAGAACTTAACGTTCTGTTCATTTGCACAGCAACCGTCTATATGCATATCCATGCACGTCCTTGCTCCTTGCCTGTGTGGTTTGATATGTCCATGCATCCACATATTCACGCAAATCGATGTCGCATCCAAAGCCGGTCTGAGCCTCTGCGCACCTTTCCGCGTAACTCTGGCTGCCAGCTCCAGGGCACACGCTCAATGGCCCCCAACAAAGCATTGCAACTGCATCTCTGTGTGTGTGTGTGTGCGTGTGTGTCTGTGTGTCACCAAACTGTTGACACCATCTAGCAACCAGATTCGAGAGCTCAGTGCCCTTGGAACTGCAAACTGCTCTCCTGGCTACTTGGCACCCGCAGGATGGTCTCCAAGCCGGCTTGGAATGTTTCTTCTGGCAAGTAAGAACCCAAGTACCTTCCAAATGCTCCCAGCCAAGGAAAAACCGCCCACTCGGCACCCCGAGTCCGCGACAAAAGACCGGACGCCGAAGTTGTCAAGCTGAGGCTGCGCCTGGGTTGCGCTTGAGATGCTGAACCGAAATCTGATGGCGTTGAAGAGACAACAAGCCGCCCGAGGAGCCCGAGGAGCCCGAGGAGCCCGAGGAGCCCGAGGAGCCCTGGCGGATCGGTTTAATGAAAAGCATCAAGTCCAAAAACTATGGCAATCCGGGCAAGGTGAATTTGTTCCCTGAAAGGCCCCGGTTCGGCTAAGACCTCCGAGATCAAGGTGAGCCACAACCGAAACCCGGCATCAAACACATCTACATATCCAAAAACAGATGAAGGATCCTACAAAGGTGGCTACCTCTGTTTGCAGTTGGGACCGTCCCCTGCCAATCTGCAACTTTCCAGGTTTGATTTTGGTTGTTGTTTGTTATCTGGTGATCCTCGCAAGACATCTTCTCTGAAAAAGGCTGGGCTTTCAACCCGAACCCGAACCACAAAGGTCAAGCGCAACTCCCTTCGATGGCATGGAAATATAAGGGTGCCGACAGAATGCTCGCGGTGTGCAACAGCTAGACAACCCTTGAACGTTCGCAGCACACGGCTTCGGGTTTCCTTTTGACTCCCTTAGCAACCAAAGTACCAAAGGCACCCCAAGGTGAAGCCGGGAGCCCTACGGGAGAGCCCTACGGGAGAGCCCTACGGGAGAGCCCTACAGGAGAGCCCTACGGGAGAGCCCTACGGGACCGAAGGTTTCGGAGCCGCTCGGACTCTGAGGCCAGGACACCGTTGGAGGAGATGAAGAGGGGATGCTTCTGGTCGAGGCTCACCTCCCTTAGCCTACAGCCGAGCTGGCGCCAGCCTTCGTGCACCCCGCCAGCTAAAAGTCAGTCCGGAAACCAAGGCTTTACAAGGCACTGCCGTCCTGAATAGAATCTCCTTCCTGCTTGGTTGGGTTGCATTCCGTGCCTTTACCAAACTGCGGTGTCATGCAGGCATCGTTTGTAACATCGTCAAGGAGTGGATCCCTAATTTGAGGAAACGGTCAAATTGCCAGCATAGTTTGAAATTCGTGGCTTCTGCTCATTTGAGTGGTTCGGCTTGCCGCGATGCAAAATCTAACTGTCCGTTGCTGATAGCCCAACATTGGAAAAGGAACGCCTGTTGGACAACAAAGTATCTCCAGCAGCCCCGGAAGTTCCCCCGAACCTCCTCCCGGGGATGGGCAAAGGCCCATAGCGGTTGCTGTTCGGGAAAAAGCTCACGAGCCGCTCTTCTCGTAGTTTGCGGCTTAGTCGCTTTGTCGCTTCCCTGATCTCCTCCACCATGTCCACAAACTCCTGAGACCAGGGCAGGGTTGGCCATGTTTGTCTAAACGACCAGCCCCTTGTCCACCGTAAAGGGAAGGCAAAACCTGAACGTAGTGCAACGTGCGAACATGTAAAAAGCCAGCAGGATGCTGAAGCAGCCCGAGGTAGCAAACCTAAAGGCCCAGCCCTGTCCTCTCTGGCGACCTCATCTTCTGGGTTCTTGCCGATGAAGGCAAACGGGTTCTCCACCATCATTGCAGCCGTCCTGGCCAGCGGCTAACATTTGGGAAGGTCCAAAAAAGGATTCTCTTTAAGCGCCAGCCAAAAAGGAGGTGCGCAGAAATTGGACACGCCATCCTTTAGCTTGTGCTGGGTGGCCAACTTCCAGTTCTTCCTCTAGCCGCCTTTGAAATTCCCCTCGAGCCCAGCCGAAAGAAGACTCATGCTTGGAAACCCATTCAATGGTTATGCAAATGTCCATTTCAACAGGGTTGATGACCTTTTGCAACCAACCTGCAACGGTCAAGTCGCTTGACCATGCGACATTTGCGGTTTTTCTCACAATTTGTTGGATCCCTCCGATGGCCTCGCCGTCGCATCTTGGTTCTGAAGCAGCATGCTTAGACATCGACTACCTCCCAGCTTGAGATGTTCTGTCTTCAGGCCCGAACCCCAGCAAACAGGCGCATTGTCAGCCCCTTGTCGTTCCCAAAACGCAATCAAGCCCCGGTTCGGTCAACCGCATTCCTCTTGGTCCATTCAGCTCCAACCCGGGCCGGCTCCGCCACACTGAAGGCTCCGCCCGCTGGAGCGACTTGGCCTGCGGGATGGGCAACTGCCAACTGGCAATGGGCCATGAAGCCATTCCGCTTTCTACAAGGCAGAGGCTTGGGAGCCCAGAGCAGAGGTCACACCAAGCTTCAAGCTCGCGCTCGACAACAAGTATCCATGTGTTCCCCCTTTCAAAGCTTTCGGATGCGTCCGCCAGAGGGGAAGCCCACAGGCAACGGGGTCCCATGTCAGGGATTCCCGCCTGCTTCACGATGACCACGACTGGTACTGAGCCTGGAGCAAAAGGGCATGAAATGCTTAGGGAGGGGTTTTGGTCCGTCCTAAAACTACTGACTCTCCAAGCCTTCCTGTGAGGCTCCCTGAGAAGCTCCCACCCAACCCGCCTCAAGAGTCCGTAAAATGACGGGGCCACCAGTTGCACTCATACTGGTCAGAACTTTCAGAGATGATATATAGCTAAACTCATTGCTCCCACTCGTAAATCCTTGGAACACAAAAAGTGGCGAGGTGTCAAAACTAGGAGCCCTTTCTGGAGGGCAGTTGTTCAAGCAGAACCCACCACCATCTTGGAAGATTTTAACTGGTTCCGATCTGAAATGAGCCGCCAAGGGTTGGGACACCCTCATTTGGCCATGTATGAATTTCGTGGCATCGGTACAAGCATTTGGAGCCCCAACCGAATTTAAATTCACCTTATGTTCTTCACACCCAAGATTCCCAACACGGAACCTCTCCAAGCGGGTTTCGCATATTGGGTGCCCTCCAAGCTTCAGGCCCGTGTGGTCCATGTCAAGCATCCTGGCAGGCAGAGCCAGGCGTCCGGCGTCCGCGAGCGTCTTGAGTCTCGACGTTTCCCCGAGCGAAGCGTCTTGGGCGAAATTAGTTGAAAACACTCAAATTGAAAATTGAAAACTAAACAAAGATGCACTTAGAAGTGGCTTGAACATTACGCACGCTAACGCACGCTAGGGAAGGCCGCTTTGTTTGGGCAGAAAACATTGAAATGGTGCGCCTGTGGCTGTGGACAACTACCCAAGTAGGCCAAACCCTCGACGTCACTTTGTCACTTCAAAGGGGATGCCCTGCATATCACAAATAGGCTTCCACAACTTTGGTCGTGTCAGGGCAGGGCCAGCCATTCTTCTCCTGGGTCTTGCTTCATGCCAGCAGGTGCCGGTTGGCTCGTTTGCGGGGGTCCGGGTCTGCAAAAGCACATGTGTGACGTACACCGCGGCCGGGCTGGCAGATGGCTCCCTCTTGCCCCACGGTGGAGAACAAGTCGACAGATTGCTTCAGTTGCAGAATCCTAGAATCCTTCGGGGAGGGTAATCCTTCAGAAGCCCAAACACTTCTGCCCTTTCTACCTGTACAGGTCCACGAAATCCGAATCGCCGGGCGTGCCTAAAGAAGCTCTCCGGCGCCAGGGCTCTGAGCCTGGCAACATGCAGCAGCCGTGAGGGAACAGAAACATACCCCATTGTCAAGGTAGATAGCAAATGTTTCTTGACTTGGGCAAGGGGGTGACTCAAGCCGAATGGGATAATTGTGCCAACTGTAAGCCTACGGAATAGTCCCACCGCAACCGAACTTGGCTGGAAGCTGCCCCACCGCTGCAAGCGGATTTGCCAAGATCACACAGCTGTGTTGGGCAAAGGGCAAAACATGGAGTCCTTCCCAGCAAAATACCCTCCAACATGAAAACCTGAAAGCCCCCCCCCCCCCGGCAGGGTTAGACATTTGTTAAAACCCTCTGTCCTTGGAGGAGCTGAACCGACTGAACTGGCAACTGGCAACCTATCTTCCTGATCGTGTCAAAACATGAGCGCGCCCGGATGCTCCCGGTATACCCACTGGCAGCCAGGAAGACGGAGTTCGATGGTGCTGTTTCTCTTTCTCCAAGCAAGGGCGGGCTGACTGCAAACTTGTTGACAGGCTTTGGCGGTCACAACTGAGGCTGGCAACGGATAACGGATGGTGCTGGCACTCTTCAGAACCCTTTTGGGACGATTCTTGAAAAGCAGGCCTACGTGAAACGACCCATTTGGGAGGATCCCTATTGTTGGCACACTACTCTGCCAAAGTTGCTGTGTTTAACACCAATTAACCGATCCAAACGCACGCATTCAGCTGAATTACAACAACTGAAGTGCATGCTCCTCAGAGAAGGAACCCTCAAGAGCACAATCAGTCGCCAACCGGATTTTGTGAGGTCACTGTCCATTTATTTGTGTAAAAAAAAGCCCAGGCGCAGAGAACACGTCCGTCAGATCGGCCATTCAAAGTCGCAGGCGGCGCTCCAGGTTGGCCAGCAGGTCGGTGAAGAACAAATAGGCCTGGCCGGCAGAAGCATCCGATTCCCTCCCCCCCCTCCCCCCGGATTGCGGCATGATGGAAAACCCGGCAAAAAAAAAGCCCATGAAGACTGCAATGATCCCTGAAAAGTGTCAACATTAGGGAACGTCTGCTGTTGAGAGATGTTCAGCAAAAACCAAAGGCAACTAAAGCGTAGTGTGAGGTCCGTTCGGCACCCTCCCAGCCAACCTGGAACTGCACAGGCCCATCTTGGAGCCAAAAGGACACCAACCTTTTGTACACCCACCTAACAAAAAAAGAGGTCCACATACCTTACCTACATGCATGACCCGGATGCAACAAACATACCAGCACCCCACAGCTCCAGGGCTCCGCGTCTGATTCGTGCGCTCTTAAGGCCGCCCAACTGGATTTAGGAGATTGTTAGAATCCCCCTCCCCCAGGTTTATTGACGATTCCCAACCGCGCTCCCATGGCAGGGAGGCGCTTTAAACAGACTTCACCGGTTGATCGGCCCCTGGCTGCTGGCGTTCGCACTTTCGTCAACTTCTGCCAGGGCGGCGTTGGACTCAGCTTTGCTCATCTTGGACAGGTCTTTCAAGAAGCAGTTCCTTGCCCTGGCAGGAAAGCAAACCCGGAAGAGAGTCTGGTCCCATCCAAATGTGTTGGCGCTTTTCATAAGTCAAACTGAATCCAAAGTCAGGGACCCAATTGGATGGGCCTCCGTGACTTTGACACCTCGCCGCTATAAACCTGGGCCTCTATGGAGCGGGGCCTTTGGCTCTTAAGACCCAAGGCGCACCGAGTGCCCGAACATCCTCACTGAAAAGATCATGCCCAATAGCTGTGAGTCATTGCAAGCTGCATCTTTTTGGGGGCACGTTTGAAAGGGAACAAACATGGAGTCCAACCTGTTGGACGATTTCCTGGTGCCCGCTTTCCGTTCTTGAGGAAAGGGCGGGGAGGTCGTCACAAATAGGGCTTCTTGACCCTTTTGGGACACACGAAAGGAGTCATTTCTGTGCCGCCGTCCAGTGGTTCTTGCCATGCTGTCACTGTCGGGCCCCCGCATCTCCGCTTACAAGAGATAGCCCACTCGACCTGGAGGACGGATTCCTCATCTTGAGACGCACCAACACTCTAAATGCGGCATGTTTGAGGTGGCCCACGTTGATGTAGAAAAGCTCAGAAGCGCAGCAAGCAAAATGAAAACCTTCCGACGTCGTAGGTCTCAACAAGGATGGCCAACCAGCCTTCCCAATCTTGAGAGAAGTTTGCCCCTGCTAAAACATGCTCGCGGAAAAAGTAGGCTGGGCGCAAAACACGTCATGCAATCGCGCGTACGCTGTTGCTACGCTGTTGCTACGCGGTTGCTACTCTGTTGCGCCTCCAGTCATATTCAGCTGGATACCGCGCGCTCGCAAGGCTTCTCACATTGTCGACCAGCCTCATTCTGCTGCGCTGCCCGCACGGTTTGCGCTGCCTGCCTTGTTTGCTCTGCCTGCAGTCCAAACCAGCCCCAAACAGCCCCCCCCGACAAACCCTCCCCAACCCAGCCATCCGTCCCACCCGAGCCACGCCCGGTTCCGCAAGCGCCTGCTGCGGCTCTCCTTCGCCAGGCGCGCGGCGATGCGGGCCATCTCCAGCGTGGAGAAGTCGATGGACTCGGGGCAGCGAGTTGTTCCGGAGAGGCCAGGGAAAGGAAGGCCTTTCCATGGACTGTCCGCTCCTATTTCTTTGAGAAGACTGACATGGAAATCGAAGGCAAACCCCGCTGATTCAAACTCATAAGGGGGTGAATGGGTTCCTGCAATATCCCAAATCCACTTAAACAGGATCCTCAAAACCGGCTGGTAAAGGTGTTATTATGTTCTTATGCAAAGACAGAGCGCGAAGAACTTCACCGAGGCCAAGGCCACTGCCCCCGGCCTGGCCAGGAGGCCTTGCCGTGGGCTTCCGCGCGGCGGATTTGCAGCGGAACCCGACATCAGTAGCCCGGGAACGGGGCCGAACATCAAAGACGACTCGTTGCGGGGCTGTGGAAGGCCTGAACCAGACGACAGCTGGGAAAGCATCCCACTTACAGAAAGAATCTCACTGGTTGACCTGATTCCCCTTTTTAAGCGGCAACAGAATGCCCCGAAAAGCTGAGGATTCCCTGCTGGAACCAGAGGAAAATGTGCTGGGTACGGTAAGTGCTTGTTTCCTTTGCAGGGGTCTGCTCTCGTTCCATGGGCATTTTGGACAGATTGAGACTTTGGAGGAGGGCTGCTCCCTTTCCAGCAAACACACGATCCAAAAGAATACAATTATCTAGACAAAAAGCGAATAAAAAAGAAACAAACAACACGAAGCACAATTTCAATCACACCCCTCCAACCCAACCTCCAACCCATCCCCTCACCCTCACCCCCCGATCTTTTCCCCGCCTGCCAGGTCCTCCACATCCGAAGGGCTCGGGGGGTCCTCGAAGTCCATGAAGCTCACCACCCGCTGCAACTCCTGAGAGGGCCGTCCCGCAGAGGGAACCCAAAACACGGGAGCACTTCCAGTCCCATCTACCTAAGGTTGTTCCAATCCCGTGGGAAGGAGTGCGAAAATCCCAAAGAGAAGGGATCATTTGATTTTGCCGCACCACATTGGGTGGAGTGTTGGTGGTGTCCACTGTCGGAAGAAAAGAGTGCCCGGGAAGTCTCGTTCTTGGCTGAGGAGTTCGATTCCCAGTGCCAAGTTTGCTTGCATTCGCCGAGAAGCTCCTGCTCAACGTCGCTTAAGTCACGCCACCATGAAAGCAGCACAGTGGCTGATGCGTCACCAGTTTCGGAAGCCAATGCTTTACAATGTATGCGGCCAGACTTGTATAACGACGGTACCATTTTCAGCATGCAACTCTTAATCGAGGATCCAAACTTTCAAAGGTGTCTGCACGTCCGCAAGCGCGTACTGACGTTGGTGAGAACCCCCCACCCACCCCCCTCCCCGCAATTCCCTGATGGGTATTTAGAAAGCGTGCCCTGAGTTGGAGACCTTCTTGTTTGTGAACAGCTGCTTTTCAATTACTAGATTCCTGGGAACACTTGCAGAATCCCCAACCAAAAGTCGTGGACTCCAAGTCCGAGGTGTGGTGGCCCTTGGGGTCCTGCGCCATGAAGGTGGCCGTGCTCCCAGTGTCCAAGTTGGCAAAGATATCCCGCACCTGGCTTGAACTCTGTGCCCAACACTGCCCAAGAAAGGTAGGGTTCCGGCAGGGAGGCGGGCAGCAAATGAGCGTCCCCAAGAAGCAAGCTCTATTAGATCTGAAAACACTCTCACTTTTCAACTTCGTTCTTCGTCGTTCTTCCTCCTCCTCCTCTTCTTCTTCTTCTTCTTCCTTCTTCTTATGTTGCTTCTTCTGCTTCTTCTCTTTCTTTCTCCCAGCTTGATGAAATCAAGTGGAGTCGGCAACTAGGTCAAGAGCTAGCTACCACAAACAGGGAATAGCCAGCAAGCCGGTTTCAAGATTGTCTCAAACACCCAGCTAACGTAGGGTTCTTTCCAAAGATTCCAAAGGGCCTCGGCAGCTGAGGGGTTTCACCACGGGACAACAATGACCTCACGTGCCAAGACTTGTCCAGGGGTCATGTCTCAAGGAAGGGAACCACAAAACAAAATGAAGTGTCAGGTGGTTCGCTGGCGCACGCTGGAGAGAGGTGCATCCTTCCCGGCCTTCAGATTGTGCCCCTCCATCCAGTCGTCCATGGCCTCGAGCTGTGAACTCAAGCGCACGTTGACTACTTGGTTGGAGCGGCCCTGTTTTTGGGCCTTTGGAGGGACCAAAGTCAACCCACAACTCCCCACTTTGAGATGTATGGGTGCGAGCTTTCACCTACATCATTCACACGGGCATTCATGTCTCCCAACCATCTTGAAGGGTATTGCACGTCGCTTGTGGTTGTTCATGGCTCTTCATGGTTCAGGGGGCGCCTTAGTTTCCGGGCGTGGGGGTCTCTTGCGTCCTCCCCAAGATGACAATGGGCTGTGAAAATTTTCAAGAAACCAGCTATACCTTGTTTTGTGGTGGGTGGTTGGCGAATGTCCAGTAGAAACTCTTGATGACAAGTCAGTTGCTCACGTACCCCTGTGTTCACGTTTTTTCTGTTTGGGAAACTCCCTTTTGGGAAGCAACCTTTTGGTCAGCGGTTGCAACGAACAATGTGTGGGCATCCCCAATTTGAGGCGACACCCACAGGGGTACATGTCGACACTTTGTCCGCACAAATAGAAGGAAAATAACAATGAAGCCTGCCGAAAAATGACAAGGGCTCTTACTTCGATACACTGCCACCAGTATTCGAGGGAATCCAGGGACCCCTGCTCAACCGCAAACTGAAATGCCATTTAGAAGGGATGGACAGCACCAATGGACAGGGATACCTCAGGATGGTTGTCAAAGGCTGAATGGATGAACCAACATCAACTATGAAGCCTAATTTATGGGTTGCTTTACCATTAATCAGCCTGTGAGGCTGGGTTCCTGTTGCTCTCTCTCTCTCTCTCTCTCTCTCTCTCTCTCTCTCTCTCTCTCTTGGTCTAGAGAGAGCGGGAGGAGGGGAGGGAGGGGAGGGGAGAGGAAAGGGGAGGGGAGAGGGGAGGGAGGGGAGGGGAGGGGAGGGGAGGAGGGGAGGGGGGGGGAGGGGAGGAGGGGAGGGGAAGGGAGGGGACGGGAGGGGAGGGGAGGGAGGTGGGGGGGGAGGGGGGGGAGGGGAGGGGAGGGGGAGGGGAGGGAGGGGAGGGGAGGGGAGGGGGAAGGGGTGAGCCACTGCTGGGTGCTGGGGCGCCTATCCCAGAAGGGAACTGGCATAATGTGGCAGTAGAGGTCGTTATTCGGTCCCTGGATCTACTCCGGAGAGAGTCCAATATGCCAATATGGATGATTGGGGGATGGATTGTTTCTGGTGGCTTGGATTGACTGTTATACCTGTAAAGCGGTCTGCAAGCCTTTTATCAATGTACCATGCGTCGAATGACTGGGGCCTTGAGCCAAATGTTGCAGGAGATCAAGTGTTCAACAAACCAAACACAAAACAGACACAAAAAAATTTGATCTCCAGCACTAGATATGAAATATCTTTGGCTTCATGGCCTTTGGACGTAGCCTTGATTCATGCCGTAGCCATGTGTATTGAAATACTGGACTCATCCTGTTTTCTGCGCGGATGAAATGTCTTGAATTGCAAAATGGGAAACACTCTGTACTGATTCTGTGAGATACCTAGATGTATCTAAAAGATGATGTACAACGCTATGCACATGCGGGACGGATGTGAAACTATTGATCTCTCACTGAATAGTCTTGTTGGCGGTGAGGATCAATTCGGTTGAAATTCGTAGCGCCGATTTCGGGTGTTCTTCAGAAAAACTTCTTTCCTTGGCGGATCACTCAGACCAGAGGAGGTCGAATGGATGCCAAAGGTGGCAGCTTCATCAGATAGTCAACGGTACCACCTCGGATTGACTGCCGTAGTCTCCTTAATCATTCCAGGTCGAGTCGCCGTAGTCTTTCCACTGCTTTGGATTGCCCCAGTACTGCTTGTTGTATTTCTTGTACTCTTGCTGAGTCCAGGATTGCTTCTCCTTGAGGTGCTCCTTGGATCGCTCAAAGTTTCGCTGCTTGGTGGCAGATCTGCTGCGGATGTAGACCATCAGCGGACTGTGTGAATCGTGCTTGAAGCGTTCCGCGGATGAGACCTGATAGTCAAAAATGGCAGACGTAGGATCGTTCCGCATGGCTTCCAGTTGATGATCTTTCATTGCGTTCATCTCTTCCTTCCGGAAAACCTGCTGGATATTTGTGTTGCCCCATCCAAATACGAAAGTCATCATAACATCTGGGAATGTTCGATCATACCCGGATCCAGTCTTCATGTATAGGTGATGACGGGCGATGGATTTCAGGGTGCGGGAAGTCTCCATTGCATATTCCATTCTGTCCACGAGTGGCAAGTTCTCCGTTTCATTCCACAATCTCTGATATGCCTTCATGAGGATATTCATGAGACCGTTGGCCGGATTGAAGACGTGTTGGAGTTTGCTGTAGGTGTTCGCGGACTTGTTGGCGTCTCCGGTGATCGCATCGCATTGGTACAATGTCACGAGCGGCATGATTTCGTTCTGAAAATCGTCCCGTGCTGCTCCATGGCTGATTGACGGATGGATGTGAAAAACTCCAATGGTAGCAAGCGGGAGGTCTGCCCTCGTTACATGGCGGCTGTCGAATTCGAGGAGTGAGTCATGGGATGACTTTGGAAACGCACCACGAAATTCATCACTCTGCTCGATGTGGATGACGACAATTTCCTTGTTACGCCCATGTCCTTGGACAGTTGTGCGTGGCGGCAACCTCGGTCCAATGTACTTCTTGGATTCCATGAACATGGATGTTCCTGTGGTTGCCATGCAGTCAGAGGTCGGGATGTCGTATTCGGCATCAGTGCAATTGTTCTCGGTTCCGAAGAAGCATCTGAACATACCGAATGTAGTTCCCCAATTTTGACTCCTTGTGGAAATGTGCCGTGCCAATAGTTCCACTCTTGCGGAAGGTCCGCCGCGGACAAAGCATGCGATTGGTCTGGATGACCATTGCTTGATAGATATGCCCTTGTATCCAAACCGGATGAACGTCTTGATGAGTTCCTTGGATTTCTCGTCTTGAGGACTGAGGAATGTGTCTGCTTCATTTAGGCAGATGAAGCGCGCGCTGTTCTGCATCATCATTTTCACGATTGGTCGATCCTTCATCGCCATGTTATTCACCTCCTTGCTGTCCAGCTTTGAATTTCCTCGTGAGGTTTCCGTGGTTCATGGTGAGCATGTTGATCGTCAGGGGTGAGGTGAACTCATGTGCCTTGAGATGGTCCACAGGGGAACGGTCAGTTGGCTGCATCAGCGATCCCAGGATATCAGCAAATGCTTGTATGACTTCTGGTTTGTCATATGCTCTGAGCTTCTTCAATCCAATTCGAAGCTTGATCATGATCGGATATCCTGATACTGGCTGTGCCTTCCTGAACTCTTCCACGGTTGGCAATTCTCCTCGATGGTGAAAATAGAACTCTTCTTCATCGAGGTTGACATTTGGATCGACATGTGCCAATGAGGCTCGCTCGCATTCTGTCAATTTGTGATGAGCTCTCTTTGGATCCTTGTTGCGCTTCTCCATGAAGCGGATGAAGTTCCTTTTGGTCTCCTCGAGCTCTTCCTCGGCGTCCTTCTTGTTCATGTCTATTTCAAGGTATATCTCCTTGAATTCCTTGATGAACTCTTCTAGGTTCTCGACACTCCATGGTGACCTTCGGCTTGACGGATCTCTCCCCGGAGGGTTCCATGTTCTCCTCATCATTTTCGTCCTGATCGGTGGAGCGCCGTCGCTTCTTGGTCTCTGTGGATGTATCTTTCTCGGATTTTTCCTTGTTTTGTTGGTCGGTATTCACATATTTGAAGAAGGCATCGGCGAATTCCTGGATCTTGCTGGTGTACATCTCAACGTATTCACGGCCGAGATTCTTCTTCATGATCCAGTTGTTGCTCATTATGATGTTCCCATCAGTATCAAATGCTGCAACAAGATTCTTCGCCTCGATGGTTTGTTCTGTCAATGCTGTTCGCTCTTCGGAGAGTCGGATGCCGTAGTCCTGGTCCTTGAGGAATGCAAGGATCAACAACGCATCTCTTCCTGTTGGCACATGTGTCAGTGCTGCTTCTGACGCGTCGTCGTCGAGGATAACGTCGGCGATGCATGCCATGTGGATGTGCACTCTCCCCAAAGGGTTTGACTGGGGTTTCCCAGATTTGAGCCTGTTCTCCATAATGCTGATCAGCAGCTCTCCATATGTTGCATGGAACATGAACGTGATGGGCTTCTTCGCGAACGGGTTGATCTTTCTCTCTTCTTCAATGGATGGTGGCGCCGCCTTCGCATTCTGTATTTTGCCTGAGCTGCTCCTTCATCTTCATGGGGCGCGTCGGATCTTGAAGGATGCGGACTTGGAGGAATGGATTCTGTTGGAAGATCGTAGTCCGGTTCTTCTTGGCGAGGTTCACTCTTCCGTCAAGAGTAAAAAGGGGGCGTCCAAAAGATTGGAGATCGACTTGTCGAGTATGACCGCTGTTGCATCTCACGTGGAATTCCATCTCTGGATCATTGAGGAATTCTCTGCCATTAGGCCTGAGTGCATCATATGCGGATCTGGATGTGAGGTTGTCGATCCATCGATTCCTTGGAACAATGCATCCCTTTGCCTTGCGCTCATTGTATGACCCGTCCACGGATGGATACACGAAAGCAATCTCGAAACGTCCCCTTCGATAATCCGGGAACATAGCCATCAGGAGAAGTCCTGGCTTATTGCCCATGAAGTTCTTCGCATGCGTAATGCATCCCAATGCGTCGTAGAGCTCAACGGATCCGTCAGGATTCATGTCCACTGGTCGTCCGTATTCTCTGTGGTGGCCCTGTTTTGGATCATGTCGAAAACATCCGGAAAACAATCTGCTCAATCGCTCGCTTCGCCAGAGGATGGGGTCGGTAATCGGTTTTGCCTTGGATGGAGCCATGTCGAAATAGCGGCAAACCTGCTCAACATTCTGGACGGTCTTTTCAAGATCAATCTGGCGGTTGTGGCATACCATCGGAATGATGTCGGTTCCGAAAACTTCTGGCTGAGCATTGGTATTGCAGCAGATACTGTAGACCTTCTTGATGAAGTCCATGAATTGTTTCTCTGCATGTTGGCCATCACCTTGAAGTGTTGGCAGCCAGTAATCATTGAATCTGGCTCTCAACCAGAATACCTTGGCTCCATGTTCTCGTTCATGCTCAGGAATGAAGTGGAAGTCCGGATTCATTTCGAGGATGGTAGAGCACTCCTTGTAGTATTCGAACACAAAGTTGAGGAATCGAGAATTCCCGAAAGGTCCTGGATGTACGGATGCCCTCTGAAACCAGATGCCAGTATCTGATTCTTCTGGCACATACCACCGATCGTTGGATGTGAGAGTTGGCCGCATCGCTGGTCGCCTTGGAAGTGCAGGTCGTTCACCAGGATTATTGTCGGATTCTGTCTCCTCATCCAATGTGTTCTTTGGTGCTGGCTTAACCTTTGACACCAGCCTCAGTGTCGGTGGTAGTGACTTCGGAACCAGTTTTGGATGTGGCATCGCCTTCGGCTTCGGATTTCCTGCGGGAGGTTGCTCTTCGTCATCCAGATCATCATCGTTGTCGGTATCTCGATCATAATCTACCTGCTCCATGTTGACATTATCTGGTTGTTGAGAGGCGGATGGATTCTCATCGACGACCTGCTCCATGAACCAGTCGGATGTCTCATCTTCCTCGTCACGAGCAGGTGATTCCTTCAACGGAGACGCACGTCTCTTCACTAGCGGCTTCGGCGAAGGAGCCGCAGCGCCGGATTGTCCAAAGATCATGTTGAGAATCGGCATGTCTTCGAGGTGATCAAGCATACACGATTGCAAAGGTCGGAATGGTTGTAAACCGAAAATGACTGCGGAGGCAGACACCTGTTTCTTGAGATTCAAAATGGGTCAAGTGCAAAAACACGCATCACGGATTTGAGGAATTGAAAATGTGCAAAATGAAAAACTCATGCATCAGACTTCGTGGACATGCGGATCATGCCCAGGTTCCCCAATAAGCAAACATGGATTCTGCTAGACCGACTCCTGCAAAGGCAATGATGTCGGGTCCGTGCTTCGTATTGTGTGCTAGCCACTCAACCAAAATTGCCTTGTTCTGCAACATAGTACGGAAAGGTGGATGTGCATCAACATTCAAGAGATTGCCGGTGAGGACGGCCTTGATGAGCTCGTCTGCTTTAGCTGAATGCTTGGTCAGCGAATCTGCCAGGCAATCTTCACTCCGTGCATGTGCAAGGTCATGCATCTGTCCGCTGTTGCTCTCTTTTCTCAACATTTGGATCAAATGCATTGTCTCTTTCTGTTCCGGTTGATGTGTTGTGGATGATGTGGTGACAAGATTATTCGCATCAGTGCGGATGTGTACATCTGCGATTTCGCCTGTTATGTCTGACCAGAGATCGCGAAGAAATAATGCTGAACCGTAACAACGCATCAGTCCGTGCAATTCTGAAACAGTAGTGGACATTGTTGTGGCGGTGATCTTGTGCGTCTCATAGTCGACCAATGAGCCTCTCGAGTTCGATGAGCCCTGGCGAAGATCTCTTTGTTCTGCAAGAAATATAACAGGCGCACGTTGGGATGACTTATCTTCATTGTTGCGATAGGATGCATCTGGATAACCAACTATGCGTGTCTTGCCACGAAGGGGCCAGAATCTCATACTCAGCGGAATGCTTTTGATGGTTCTGACTGTCTTATTAATGGCGCGAACGTGCTCAATGGTCGGAGATGATGCCTTGGATGCGCACCTGGAGAATTGATAACCAATGTGGAGTTGCATTCGCGATTGTAACCAATTGATCTGACCTAAGACACTTCTGTATGCAGTATGCGTTTGTGGAGTGAGAGGAGTGTCGTCCTTCAGGTATTCGTCAAAGGTGATCTCCTGAAGTTCGTCAATGGCAACGTTCTGATGGACATTGATGTGCCAGCCATGCTTGTCGTCTTGCTTCCATTGGATGCGTTGTCCTACGAAGAGGCAATCATTTTTGTCTTCGGAACCAACTTGAAAATCTTTACGAAGTCGTCCCATGATTTCCTTCTCGAACACATCATCACCCGTCATAAGAAGATCATCAACATGAAGAGAAAGTGCTCCATGAACTTGTCGATTCTTGGCATTGTTACCGGAAACGGGATCCATGAGGTAATCAACTGCTCCTTCGAGATCGAAAGTATTGGATGACTTCTTTTCACTCACCAATGCGGGTTTCGGAAGCTGCTTGCCGTAGAAGACATATGTACAACGGTCTGCCCTGGTTGGCACCAGTCCGTAAGAACGGAGTGCCGAATCAAGGATGTTCCACCATCTGCGGGGTGCGTCATTCAGCCCGTAGGCAGGCTTCTTCATGCGCGCTCCAATGTGTGGTGGATATCCCATTTCAGGAGGGATCTGACAAATATGCTTTTTGGAGGAATGCTGTCTTCAAATCCATGTGGAATATATTCCAGCCCTTATTTGCGGCTGCTTGGATTGCCAGGCGGAAGCCACTCCTGCATGCAGCAGGACTGTCTGTCTGCTGATCGTTCTTCTGCTTGTCTTGAAAGCCCCGGAGGACCCGAGCCTTGGTCCTTAGGAAGTTACCATCCTTGTCTCGCTTTAGGGTAAGGACCCAGCGACCGGTGACCCAGTTCCTGACATGAATCTTGCGTGTGTCGACAATGTCGAACACTTCGTTATCAAGCCAAGATTTGCACTCAAGAAGCTTAGCTTCATGGAATTGCTTCTGATAAGCTCTTGTCTCAGTGGCTGTCGCTTCCTTCCGCTTCTTGCCAATGAGCACGGATGTGGATGAAGCCTTCAAGGATTCTTGCTTGCATGAGTACAAGACTAAGAGTGCACGGTCATTGTCGGTCATGTTCTTGCACACCCAACCGGTCAACATGATTCTTATCTGTGTCTTTCTGATGAGAGAATCCGCATCGGGGCGATGGGTTGAAGGTCCCTTTCACACGTCCAAGAAGGACAGGGTTGCCTTCAATATCTCTCAGAACCGTAAAGGATCCGGTGTTCGCACAGATCTTCTGCTCGGCTGTTATGAATGACCAGTGTGCCTCATCGAGAACGAGATCAGCTTCGTGATCATTGTAAGCTCTGGTCCTCTGAGAGTCTTCTGATTCTCCATCTTCTTGGTCAGTATATCTCATGGTTCTCTCTGAACTTCCAGTGCCGGATGAGGTTGGAACATGAGGGATCAGTTCTTCCTCACTTTCATATTGTACCGGCAAGTTTGCTGGATTGTTTGGATTGAAATTGGATCAAAAAATGTTCATTTCTGTGAGAACTCTCAGGTGACTCATCATTGTCATCTGGCTTCTTCCTCTTCTTCCCAGTTTTCTGCTTCTTGGATGGACTGCCAGTGGTTTCTTCTTGCTCAAGTGTCGGCAGTTCAAGATCTTCATCATGGTCTTCTGCTTCGGGATTCGTCAGAATCGCAGGTGGCGAAGGTACCACGACAGTCGGAAGAATTGGTTGAGATGATTGCGACTGTGACGGCAAGGAGACATCACCCCCCAGTCGATTGAGTCCGCTTGAGGATGAAATGGACTGCTTTTGCCGTTTAAGCGCCGAATCTCCTCTGCCAGGTTTGTCGTGCGGCGGCAACGGTGGATCTACGGGACTGTCTGGTGATACACCTCGTGGTGCTGAGGCTGATGTGGAGGATCCGGAGGAGGATCTGACATGTTCTCGTCCGGTGGAGTTGGAGGTCTTGGATCAGGCATGGGATGGTCCGGTTGATCAGGCGGCTGCTGTGTGTCAGGTTGCTGAGGTTCATCCGTAGGATCTGTTGGATCCGTCTCGATGGGCATCGGCTTGATAGCCGGCGCATCTGAGAATGACTGGTGAACGGATGAAAACATCACCGCATGCCACGTCTTCGGATCATAATTCTCCCAATTGCACTTGGATGCAGGCAAGACCCAAATTCTATTCAGCTGATCAGGTTGCCAGAAGGATATGATCGCATCGTCCGGAGGTGACGTAATAGGCATGTTAATGCCGGTGGTGTGGACGTATGCTGCGCATGCATCATACTGAGTGGAGGAGATGCAGAATTGTCAGCTTCTTGCAACCATTCCACATGTTCTGACATTGCCAGTCATTAGGATCTTGTTTGAAGATATCGGTTTCAGTCCCCGGAGGGTACTGCTTCATCGTCTTCTGAAACTTTTGGACTGGCGGATCTTGGATGACCAATGGTTGAACGTCCTTGTTGAACGGGAGATCCTGAATTCTGACCGCAAGACTACTGCTGGTCATGTTGAACTCTTTGTCAATGGCTTCCATCTCCTTTCTTAGAATGTCAACTTGCTTGATGGTGAATGGTTCGAAAAGGTCCTCCAGGAAGTACACCTCGTTGTCAAGTGGTTTCACCTTCAAGTGTCGCAGGAGGATGTGCGCTAGATCCTGACAGAACTGGTAAGGATACACCTGTGCCAGTTTGGTCCTGCTTCCGCAAGTACCAGCATTTCCCTCTAGGGGCTGATGTTCGTGTATCTCCCCAGGTCACGGATGGATCTGAAAATAGTTGCTGCATATAGTTCAGATACCATATCTTGGATGTCTGAGGATTTTCAATGATGAAGTATCTTCCGCGCTTCACAAACTCAACCATGGGAAGATACCGTTTCCGCTTCTCCCAGACTCTTTGTTGGTCTTGTTGGATGTTCTGCATATTTGACCACGGTCCATCCGAATGCGAGCTCCAATGGCGTTACACCTACGTAGGTGACAGTCTGATTCCTGACAGTTGCAGCTGCCTTCACCAGCTGTCTATATGTCACTTTCTTCAGTGCTGCAGGTGCCGTGCCTGCCTTGATGGAACTTAGCATGATCTTGAGTTGCGCCTTCAGGAGTTGAACTGCTGCTTCAGCTCGATTTGGCCATGGTCCCAATGATATCGGTGTGATGTCAAGGGATTGGTAGAAATGTTCCCTGTCTCCGTCATGAAGGCTTGGTCTGCGACAACTGATTTGGGCTGCAGGTGGCACTGGTCAAAATAGTTCCTGAGGACAGTGACGTTCTCGACTTCTTGCGTGGTTGTCACTGCCTCTGCAGTGAGCAATGTTGTTGCTCCATCCAGAGACAAAAACAATGATGTGTTCTCCTGTTCCAAGAGGAACTTCACAGCGATCAATGAATGTCATGTCACCGAAGGTGTCCGCTCTAAGTCCACTCGTCTTGCTTCGTGATGGTGCGTGTTTTGCCGCTTGGCAAGCTTCACATTCACTTCGGATTTTGTCATATAGGTCGATTGTTGATTTTGGCAAGTGAAGCGAACGAGTTCTGAATCGAAATTGATCTGTTGTCATGTGATGACACTGGAGGCGGAGCTTCTTCAACTCTTCGGGATTTGACAATCGCTTGCGGATTCTGCCTAGGGCAATCGGAAGCGATGTTGGTTCATCTGAGGATGGTGCGAAAGGATCTGGCTCAATGGTCGGCCGGCCCTTCTTGTCGATGATCCTGTCTGCTGCCGATCCTGAACCTGCTTCTTCGTCCTTAAGCGAATTGTCCGCGAAGGTGAAAACGGTCTTACCTATCCACAGGTTAATCATTGGTTTGTTTGCCTGGGATGTAAGTCTCCAATTGTCTTCTAGAATGTCTGGGTCTCCACCTTCGGATGCATCAATGATTTCCGTGGTACGCTCTCGGCTGATGTTATCAGGATTGATTGGACATTCCTTGGCTCCATTTGGTGTGAACAACGCCTTGCGAGGCGTGATGCGCACACGGATGAGCTGCTTGTTCTTTTTGTCAAGGATCCAAAGGTCCTGCTTTTGAGACCCAATTATTTTAGGAGTTGCTAGATCCTCCTTCGTCTCGGATTTGGATGCACAAACAGTTTCACTCTTAGAGGTATCCCCGGAGGGAAACCTGATGCTGTTGTCATCATCGTACACGTAGTTGGTGAGGCCCTTGATGGCAGTTACTCCATGCGCTTTCACTCTTGCAACTCCAGCGAGGTCGACGAGTGCATGTCCTGTACCGGATACTGGAACTGCTTGACGGTTCATGCCAAAGGCCTTGCATGTGATCTTGTCACATTGAGGTGTGTGCTCGATGGTCATGTAGAGGTTCCGCATCTGACTAATGCTGAGGAGGATCGGTACAGTTCCTTGTTTAAGGATGCAAGGTCCAATTTACCTTGGCTGTTTCTCCGTTTGCAAAAGTGAACTTGGTCTCGGCCGGGATGTACTGATAGGAGATGAGGTCCTTCATGGGTTCGATGGCCTGAGTAAAACGCTGGATTGCATGCCAGCTGCCCATGGATCTGGTACATCCATTGTCCAGGATCGCATAGGTCGGATTGTGCTGAGGGTTGATGACAGGCGCCATCAGCTTTGTTGCCAAAAGGCTGTGATCTGTTGTTACGGACAAATTGTGTTCTGAAACTGCATCTGATTGGACCAGCTTCCCGTGGATGGCCTCTTTCTCATGATGCTCAAATGCGTCATGGAATGCCATTAGCGCTTGTCCTGTGCTGGATGTCTCATGGGATGAGTACCAGCCTTGTTCGTTCCATGTCCATGATTGGTCCCAATCTTGGTCTGTCAAACCGGCATAGGCAGCCTCTTGGAGTTCAGCAACTGGCTGTGTGGCAGGATGCTCCTCCGACTTCTCTGCAATGGCTGCGAACGTCTTGGATTTTCCTTTGTCATGTCCGCCCTTTCCTTTGCCATTCTCATAGGATGGATAACCCTTGTCTCCATCATAGGGATATTGGAATTTTGATTTTCCTTTCTTTCCCTTCTTTCCTTTGCCTTTTCCCCAATATGCCTGGTCGTAGGGATCATAATTTTCATTGGCCATATTGGCCTTCCCGCCAGAACCGCTTTTTCGAAAGGGTTTGAAGCCACCTCGTTGGTGACTGCCCTTTTTGTTTCCTGATTTTCCTTAATTCCGCCCTGACACTTTTCTTGCTATGAACGCATCGTTCTCTTCGAGGACCCAGAATGTCTCTTCATCGTTGTTTGACATGAATCCTTCAAGTCCATCTTCATCTTCAACCCAAAAGCCTTCTTCTCCTTCGTATTCCCGTTCGAGGATGAAGATGTGTTGCTGCGGTTGCCTCCTTGTGGTCGGATGGATGGATCTTGGATGGATGTCCTGGTCGTGATGAAGAGTTCATGCTAATGCGTCTTCAGCATCTCATAGGAGTAGTTCTCTGTGAAATGTTTCTCAGTGACATAGCACTGGTCAGTCTTTCTCTCTGCTGATCTGACGATTCACTCTGAATGATGAAAAACTGCGCAATGAGATTGTCCCCGAAGGGAAATGCGTCCCGCTTGCATTCCCGTGATATACTGTCTGAGGACTGTTGGATCATCCTCATTGAGCAGGACTGGAGGCGGTACTCGGGTACCAGCTGCTTCCTAATATCGAGCAATTGTTCTTGCATTTGCGTCCTGTACGGACTGTCGAAATGATGGGGACTGTGCCGTGAAGACGGGCATCAAGTCCATCCATGCTGCCTTCAATCTCACAAGAAGGATTTCGAATTTTGATGTAAAAATGAGGAACTCTTGGTTCTGCCTTCTATGATTGAAGAAACTGAGGAGCCTGTACAGATACACTTTGGTCGCACCCTTCAGGAAGTACTTCTTCAGCGTGTTCTTGGAATAGTTGACTCCTTCATCAGGATCTTGCAAAAGGTCATTTTGGAGGACTGCCTTGTACATGTAAGCATCTCCTGTGAGTCTGCTTTTGAGAAAAGATCCTCTCTTCGGTGCTTCCACCGTGGTGATTGTCACCCAGTCGTCCACGAGTTCTTCATACCTGAACCAGCTGACTTTTCCGTCGTACGATGGCGGCTGCTTGGCGGTCATCGATAAGTTGCATGTTTCCTCCGTATAGCCGGATGGCTTGGCCGTTCTTGAATAGGCCTCCATGAAGCCTTCTCCATCGGATGACATTTTCCCTTGGATCTCTGCGGAAAACCCGCTCCGCTACCACAAATTGAGGCCCACTGCCGGGGTGCCTATCCCAGAAGGGAACTGGTACCATGTGGTAGTAGAGGTCGTTTATTCGGTCCCTGGATCTACTCCGGAGAGAGTCCAATATGCCAATATGGATGATTGGAGGATGGATTGTCCCTGGTGGCTTGGATTGACTGTTATACCTGTAAAGCGGTCTGCAAGCCTTTTATCAATGTACCATGCGTCGAATGACTGTACGATTGAAATAGAAGGGCCTTGAGCCAAATGTTGCAGGAGATCAAGTGTTCAACAAACCAAACACAAGGGGGAGGGGGAGGGGGAGGGGGAGAGGGGGAGGGGAGGGGAGGGGAGGGGAGGGGAGCGGAGGAGGGGAGGGGAGGGGAGGGAGGGGAGGGGAGGGGAGGGGAGCGGAGGGGAGACAGAGAGTGAGTCCAATTTGGAGACGCACCCACATCCACTGATCTCCGTTGAAGAGGTCCCCAGACCGACCCACCAACACCCGCAGAACTGCAAAGCAAACCTCTTTCGCCTGCGCACCCCCTTTCGCTTACGTTCCAGTTGGATTTCAGGGCTGCCGTCCTTTCACGTCGGCCACAATGTTCGGCCGAGGGCAAATCTGCAAATTGCATTTGTTCCCCAAATTGTCAACGTGGGGATCCCACACATGCTGCGGTCTCTCTCTCTCTCTCACACACACACAAACACATGGAGGCACCAAATTGAGCCCCAATTTCTTTTCGCTTCTCTAGAACCGGCCTAAAGAGGT
Source organism: Effrenium voratum (assembly GCA_963377175.1). Classification (NCBI taxonomy): domain Eukaryota; class Dinophyceae; order Suessiales; family Symbiodiniaceae; genus Effrenium; species Effrenium voratum. The sequence continues at coordinate 487,488 of CAUJNA010003334.1, forward strand.
GTCCCACCTCCCAAAAAACGGAACCACGCTGGGGTGTGTGTGTGTGTGTCAAAATATGGGGACCATGGGCACCCCAAATGGTGGTCCCCTTGGTTCCCCTTTGAAACCACCAAATAAGGCCCTCAACAAACACCCAACAACACACATATAGAAACACACACAGTCACACACATCCGAGGTTGGCGCTGTGAGGATGTAGCAACTCCTAGTCTCCACCTCCGTCATCGCTGCAGGGTCCTGGCCGGATTAGGGTCCGTTTCCGGGGGGGGGGTTCTGAACAAGGAACATGAAGAATCAGTTCAAGTGGGTAGTCCCCGAAATTAAGCGCCATGTCCGCCCTCTACATCCTGTGTGTGTGTGTGTGGCTTCCTCTCTGCTCGCCCCAAGCACAACCACTTCTACCATACCCCAGCGTTGAACAGGGCTGGGACCAATCAAGGCAGTCGACCCGAGTCCGGTCCTGACACCAACTGGGGAGTAAGGGTTACGGTCGAGGCGTTGAATTGCTACCCCAAGACCCCACAAATAAATCCGGGCTGTGTCGGGATTCCCGAGAGTTCCCCTCTCAGGTGTATGGGTTTGCAAAAGAAACAGCCAGGATCATAGAGTGTTGGGCTGAGGATCGCTGCTGATCGCCTAAGGATAAGCAGATGCCTAGCCTCAAGCTGTCGGTGCCAAACCGAAGTGCAGCCAAGTTCGCCCGCGAGCCATTTTAACACGTCGCTGCTCAAAAGCCTTCAACAGCTCCGCTTTTTTGTCGAAAAACAAAAACAAGGAAAACCAAGAAAATACCAGAAAACCAAGAAAAAACAGTAAGCAAGAGCACCCAGGAAGTCACCTCCCCAACACCCCGCGAGTCCAGCTTCCCACGGGCCGCGAGAGCTCATCGCCGGCCTTGCTCATCCACGCCAAATGGCCCTTGATCCACTTGTGCTGATAAATGAAGCCATCATCCATGGTGGGCGGCTTCCTGAGACAAACCCCGAGGTACGAAAAGTCTCACCAAAACGAAACCGAAAAAGGGCTCCCATTTTTTGGGAAACGCCCCCTTCGGAACACAAGGGCTCCAGCTCTCTTGCCCGGAAGCAGTCTCGCATTTGCTAATATATAAAGCAAATGTTTTACCCCAGCACCGTCAACATCCCTAGCATCATTTTCAACACTCCCGGCATCACCAGAAGCTGTAGCTTGAGCTTAGGGTGGGTTCAAGGTGGGTTTGGGCAGGGTCTTGGATTTCTTTGGGGTAGGTGTTCAGTTGGTTTAGGTTTGCTTCGGGCTTGTATAGCGAAGGTTTACGGCTGGTTCAATGCTGGTTTAAGGTGGTCTTGGATTTGGGAGGGCTTGGGGTGGGTTTGAGTAGGTTTAGGGTGGGTTTCGGGCTTAGAGTTGGTGTTCGGGATGGTTTGATGGTGGGCTCAGGGTTGGTGTAGGGATGGTTGGGTAGTGGTGTAGGGTAAGGTGAAGGTTGTTGGATTTTTGACGGTTTAGTGCTAGGTTAGGGTTGGTTTAGAGATGGCTTAGGGATGGTTTGGTGGTGGCTTAGGGATGGATTGATGGTGGTTTAGGGTGTGCTTAGGGTTGGTTTCGGGTGGGTTTAGGGTTGGTATAGGGTGTGCTTAGGGTTGGCCTAGGATTGATGTCCACAAATACTGGCAGTGATACTGCAGAGGGTTGCTGGTGATGCTGAGGATGTAGAATGCCAAATCTACAAAAACAGCCAAAAGCCACAACGCAGTCAAGAAGCTGCGAAAGTCAAGAAAGCACCGACCGACCGTTCCTAGCCGAAAAGAATTGCCATACGTCACATCTGCTTTGCGGCTCCACAAACTATCTAGGGTCTGCGTTCCCGCTCAGCGAATCACCTCTAGTTGCAATCGAAGCTTGCGCTTGATCGGGCCTTGACAAGTCAGTTTACTCTTCCTATTTCTTTCCGAACAGTCAAAGCGCCGGCATCATGACGCAACGCAACGTCAGCGCGCGTGCATGCATTGGCGCGTACAATCATTTGCCAGAGTACATGTTCAGTCAAGCGCGTATGCATGAGAACGTGACCACTATCTGTTGGCAGCACGCGGATTCAGTCAGGAAAGCATGCAACTGGAAACATCATCGTAGCATAAGCTCAGTTGCGTGCGCATGCACGCGGTGTCTTGACTATCACTGGCGAAAGCATGCTCTGCATGTGGATGTGGTTGCTCATGTGAAACCTTGTGAAACAGTGAAACTTGGGGGCGGCACTGGAGTCGGCGGTCGAAAACTAGAGCACCCACCGGATTCTTAAAATAGCCTCACCTTGATCTCCCTTTGAATGGTATCTGTGTTGGGAGTTGATTAACAAGAGCCGGTCACAGTTTTGCTCGCCACCTGCAGAGTTCCATGGTTCACATTCAACCACCTTGCTGCCTTGTTGATTGACCTGCCTTTGGAAAAGCAGCCACATTCCCCAAGTCTGAAAATCCCAAGCAAAGAAGAACCAAGTGCCCAGTTGTTCCTCAGCATGACTGCTGTCCTTCTCTGCTTTCTTTTATGATCCCAAAAGAGGACGTCCCAGGATGTTGCGAACCCTGTGCCCATTCCTAACCCAATTCTAACCAAACAAGTTTCGCACCCTTTTGGCGCAATTCGCACAAAGCCAAATCCATCCAACCCAATCTCTCAGGCCCTCAGGCCCGGGCCTCTTCCTGCGGCCCTGCGGACTGCCTCGATGCACATCCGAGTGGGTCACTTCCGAGTCCACTTGACTTGCGGTTGGCTTCCTTTCAGTTTCCCTAACAGCCAACCAAAAGGGGGTCATCCAAAAATGACCCCCCCCCCCGCCCATATTGGTGTGTGTGTGTGTGTTTGAAGGAAACAATGGTTTTGGGGGGCCCAATGTTGACACACACCAATTTGGCTCCCCATCTGCCACATTGATCGCCGCCATTGGACTGCTACCAGTTGCAAGTTCCTGTGTATTCAGATGTCAGATGTTCAACCAATGATTACCCCTCAAACTCACAGGCCAGAAAAAGCACGTGAGGCGCAAAAATTTTGAACACCGCTATTAAGAGGGTTTGGAAGGTCGACTGCAGGAGACTAACAATGCAGGTTGTATTTAAAAGGCTGTTTCTAAAGGGCCTGTGTCTTGCGAAGGGTCAGGTAGCATATCGCTCCCCTTCTGGTGCTCTTCCCAAAAGGTACAAAAGTGCAAAGCCCAGAAACACTGGTGCGAAGGACGCGAGCTTGCTCAAAAAAACCGCCCGCGGGCTTCAACCCTAGCTGTCATTTCTGAAAAATGCATGGCACTGACAAGTGATTAGAACTGAACCCTGTGGAATCCAACCATTCTCAACCAAACTGACCAAACCAAGCCGAAACCACGGCAAGCCCAACGTATGTTCAACCTCTCAATTGCTTCAAATTAACTCAAAATACTCCATAACCCTCAAACACCAAGGGAAGCCTAAGTCTTATAAGTGAAAGCTGACCGGAGTTCCCAGCTGTTTTGAGGAGGGGCCCCGCGCTCTGGGGGCTGGCGCTGCCCGCACTGCTGCACCGCCGTGCCTGCCCCGAAAGGGGGGGGGTCCTATGGCATTTCTCTGGGGGACCCCAACTATAGGCGTCCCTAGTCGTGGCAGGGTGGCCAATTTCGGAGGCCGATGAACAGAAAGGAAAGAAGGGGGTCAAAGGTTGGGAGTTTGGAAGAACTGGCTCCACTTGCAAAGAAGGTGCTGTGCTCGGATACACCCATTTCGCATCGGCCTTCTGTTTCGGGAACCCCCCAAAGGCGCACCTGGGCCTGCATCTCAGGACGAGTCTCCTCATTGTAGAGCCACTGGATGGTCTTGAAGTCCACCTAGCCAGGTAAGAGAGAGAGAGAGAAGGATGTGTCACGGTGTGTCCCTCGATACGGGGACCAATGTGCTGTTGGGTTCCATTTCACCCAGCTGAAACGTGCCGTGAATTCTCAACTAAACACATAGAAAGACTAAAATGGGACTGAGTGCCCTTTGTTGAGGGAGATTTAGCGCGGCCTTCCAAATGGACCATAGACTATTTGAAATTTGACCCAGCCTCGTGTGTTCAATGTTTACAAACTGGCACTGGCACCTAGTAAGAAAGACTTGGGTGAGAACAAATGGTCGAAAGGGTGAACAGAAACGAGTTGCTGCCAAGCTGGGCTTGTTCGGCCGTCTAACGACGAGGCTTCGAAAAGCTTCCTGAGAAGCTACTGGGGAGGAAAGATTATTGGACGGCTGCGCTGCAGCAAACCCGACAAGTGTGCTAAACCTGCCCCGAACCCAGTGGCAATAAGCTCTCGGCAAACACACATCCACAATAAATCCCATTTAATCCCACCCAGATTCAGCCCAAAAAACAGCTCCGATCCTGCCTAGCCCAGCCTGACACAAATGCAATAGCAACCCCAGCCCCACCGTGACTGACCTCTTACACCGCCAGAACCCAGCCCCAACCAACCAACCAACCAACCAACCATCCAGCCAGCCAGCCAACCAACCAAGGCCCGGCAGGCCTACCAAAAGCCCGTTCTACGGCCAGAATAGAAAAAGACACCTCCCTTGTGTTCAAAGGGGAAAAATGCTCAGCAATCTATTTGAACCAGGAGGCTTCCCTTCAGAAAATCCACTGTTGGTGTGTCCTTCGTTGACGCCTGTCTTTGCTGAAACTCCACAGAAGGAAAACAACAAAAAACACGTACCTTGTGAGGAAAGAGCCCAAAGTCCGCACAGAAGCGCACCAGGGCTGCCAGAGACATGTGCCTCAGCAGTGGGCTGGTGCCTTTCTTTGAATGTGGGTATGAAGCTCAAAGAGTCCTTGAGCTTCATGGCATCCATGTCCAACCATACACATTTGGATATGTCCAGGAAAAAATGAGCACAAAATAAACGTCGGCGAGATCTTTCTCATCTCCATGCCCAGGAGGCAACAAAACCAGGTGTATTTGTCCAGCGTTGTTTCCCAATCGCCAGCATTTGTGCGCGTTTCTTGAGCATCCAACCTTCAATCACTCCATGCCGAGAAAGAGGCTAGTGGAAGACCAGCGGTCTGATGCCTACCAAAAAGACAAACCGACTGAAAAAGGACCCAAATGGGTTGATCTCCACATCGAGGAACCAAACAAATCGCCCACACAAGAGGCGCGCGCGCACACACACTCTCTCTCACCAACTTCGCCTCGGCAAGTGAGACTTCGGCGCACAAAGCAGGACCGAAACAAACGCGGCCTCCCATGGCGCAACGCGCGAACTTCCACATGCCGGGAAGCCAGCGCTTCACGCACACCTGAGGCAAGCGCCCTTCGCCGGTCGCCTGGGGGATGTCCACGTAGGCCTTGAAGATGGTCTGGAAGAGAGCACTGGTCTCGGCCATGAATCGCAAGACCTGCAGTTGTGCAAAGCGAAGACGTCCGCAGGTTGGAGGTGTACAGCTTTCTGTGTTTCTAGAGTTGGCAGCCACAGAGAATGACGCGTCCGTGCCTGTGGGAGGAAACAAACTCCTGCCACGGGTCTGTGCACAGCAAACCGTGGTCCTTTGTGACAAGGGTCATTCTGACAGGAGTCAATCCTCCGTCAGGGACCAACATGGTCAAAACATGGGATTCCTTGTGTATTTGAACCCATTTACAATTTGAGGGCAGCAGACAATAAACTAAACGGGCCCAAAGCTTGCAACTTAAACCTCTCCTCAAGTGTCAAGTGTCGACTACCATCCCGCCAAACCCCGAGGTGCGTTGACCATCGCACTTTCGTCGCACTTCAGCCGTAGCATGCATTGGTTGATCCATCTTAAGTTGGATGCTTGGGCCTGTGTCTATGTGTCGTGTGCTTCATCATCAAGTAAAACACACATGTTTGCGTTTCGGGGAAACCAACTGTACACTTATTCATCTATCGTATGTCTTACAAGTGTTTTTTGGGGATCTCGGGAACTCGCAAAAAAGCAAACGGAAACCGCACAATCATGGTGCCCTGAAGTTCGGGAAATCCCACAAAGCGGCCGCTTGAATGCTAAACACACAGCATCATTCTTCGCAAAAGAGCAACTCATCATGCTGCTGGGCCAACTGAACACAAAACCCAAACCGAGACCCTCCTTCCCGCCATCTTTGCCACCGCTCCGCTGTTGCTTTTGGGATGACTCTGGTTGGAGTTGCAAGCAAGCAAAAAACAATCAACCAACCAACCAACCAACCAAGCAACCAACCAACCAAACAAACAAACAAACAAACAAACGAACGAACACACAGACACGCAGACACAGCAGACACACAGACACACAGACACACAGACACACAGACACACAGACACACAGACACACAGACACACAGACACACAGACACACAGACACACAGACACACAGACACACAGACACACAGACACACAGACACACAGACACACAGACACACAGACACACAGACACACAGACACACGGACACACGGACACACGGACACACGGAACAGACACACAGACACACAGACACACAGACACACAGACACACAGACACACAGACACACAGACACACAGACACACAGACACACAGACACACAGACACACAGACACACGGAACAGACACACAGACACACAGACACACAGACACACAGACACACAGACACACAGGCACACAGACACACAGACACACGGAACAGACACACAGACACACAGACACACACACACAGTGTGTTTGTCTTGAACATGTGTCAATCACAAAACTGCAACAACGAGTTGTTGCTGTGCGATTTCAGATAGCTACAAAAAACTATACTATTTCTTTGAAATATTTCCTGAAACCGCAACAGGCGGGTCACACAGTGTTGTTTGTTTCAATCAGAGAACTATGTCCACGGGCCCAAATCGCCATACTTAAGATCCATCCAACAAGGGAAATCTACGGACGGACCTTTGAGTAAATTGGGTCCCAACAAGGAAGACTCTACTTTTGAACATGCTTAGATGCCTTGCCTCTGGCTCGAAGAGGTGACTCAGCAAAGTCTCGCCCTTCATCTGCATCAGCCTCGATCGAAGGCTACACAGCGGTGGCTTGCACGATACGTCTTTAATTCAAGGAAGTCACGGCCACGGTCGCACTGCCGAGTCCCCTTGGCTCCCTGGCGTATGGGCGTAGAGTTCTCCGCTAGAGTCCGTCTCCTTCCCCTGGCTGAGGGACCCCAAACGAAGCACTGGGCTTCCCTGACAGTTTGGGTGGCTGGAGAATTGGGCGGCTTTCAGTTCTTTTTACCCTCGAAAGCAAGGACTTCGCGCGTAAAATCGTACTGGATGAGCACCCCTGAGCACGGCTGAGCAGCTGGGAGCACGGGTGGGCAGGATGCGTCTGAGCACCGCAAGCACAGCCGAGCACGGCAGACCAGGTCGGGGCGGTTGGAATGGTCGGAAGTGCGAATTGGCGGTCAGGGCGGCGGGGGCGGGTTGGGATGGTGGGGCATGGTCGGGAGGTTGGGTGTTTGGGTGTGTTTTGTCAGTTGCAAAACGCCGACTTTTCGCATCTCACAAGTTCATCGAGTTGTTTGCGGCAGCCGAAATGGTGGGGGTTGGAATGGTCGGATGGTTGGGATACCGAGCTAGGCGGAACCGTGACACTTCGACATTTGCATGCGCAACAAAGTTCACAGTAGCCTCGGCGCGAAAATCGTAACTATTCAGCGCTAGTGCAAAACACAAAGTACAGGGTGGCAACTCCAGCCAAAAAAACAACCGCGCTGGGCAAGCGTAGCACGCTCGAAATTCACAAATTGCGAGGACAAGCGCAGTACACAAACAGGATCGAACAATGCAAGAGCCCCCTTGCAGAAAGTACACTTTGAAAAACGATGTTGTTCAGCAAAAGCGCGGTACACAAAATGCACCCGCGAGCAAAGCGCATTTTGCCGGGTTGGGATGGCCGGATCTTCAAAACCAGCGTAATGCACGAAGCTTACTTTTGGCAGCCCCGCTTCAGTCCAAGCGCCGGCTCAAGCTACCCCACCATAGAACGTCAACCACTAACAAAAGAACTGCTCCGCTTTCTCATTCTCGCGCTCAGTGTCTGTCTCGTCTTTCTCTTTCTCTTCTCTTTCTTTCCTACCCGTGCGTCTGGCCTCTCTCTCTCTCTCTCTCTCTCTGTCTCTCTCTCTCTCTCTCTCTCTCTCTCTTTGTCTCTCTTTTCCTAACTACCTATCTATCTGTCTATCTTCAGATCGATCTATCGATCTATCGATGCACCTGTTCGTCGGTCTATCTGTCTATCCATCTATCGAGATCTATGCATCTATCTGTCCATGTGTCTCCCCTCGTGTCAATTCGTCTTTTTCTACGTCATCTTTCAGCCGGTCTATCTAGCTACCTGACCCGTACCTTTTTATCAAAACGTCTAGCAAGATCATTTTACCCATATGCCTATGTGTCTTCTCTGTCACTCATCCTTCTATGTTCGCTTGCTACCTAAACTTATCTTGCCATCTGTTTGTTTCTCTTGCTGTCTAGTACCTATCTCCCCTAATCTTTCTACCTGTCCCTCCATCTACCTACCTACCTACCTACCTACCTACCTCCTAGCTAGCTAGCAAGCAATCTATCGATTCGATCCCATCTATCGTCTTACCCACCTATCTCTGTCTGTCTGTCTGTCTGTCTGTGTCATACTCTCTGTTTGTCTCTACCTTTCTGCCTATCTATCTCTCCGCCTCTCTCTCTCTCTCTCTCTCTCTCTCTCTCTCTCTCTCTCTCTCTCCTCTCTCTCTTTAATCTTTCTAACCTGTCTATCTATCTACGTATCTATCTAGCCAGCTCGCTGGGGTAGCTTGCTAGCAAGCCAAGCCAGCCAGCCAGCTAGCGATCTATCAATGCCTATCTATCTAGCCTATCTATCTTTCAATCAATCCAACCAATCAATCAATCTTTACATCCATCTATCAGCTTATCCCCTTATCTATCTGTCCATCTGTCTATCTGTCCGTCTGTGTGTCTTGTCTTTCCAATGTATCTATCTTCCTATATATCTACTTGACTTCTTCATAAACATGTTTATAACAAAATCTAGCTGTCTATCCTTCGATCTTCCTATATATCTCTCTGTCTACCTATTCATCTATCTACCTACCTGTCTGTCTGTCTATCTATCTATCCACCTATCTACACGGATATCAATCCGTCTATCTACCTACCTATCTGTCTACATGCCAGATTCATCTTTCTCTCAGTATATCCAGTCTTGCTCGGCCTGCCTGACCCTAGTCGGCCTGCTCCACCCACGTCGGCCTTGCTCGGCCTGCTTGACCCTGTCGGCCTGCTTGACCCATGTCGGCCTTGCTCGGCCTGCTTGACCCTGTCCGCCTGCTCGACCCACGTCGGCCTTGCTCGGCCTGCTTGACCCTGTCGGCCTGCTTGACCCACGTCGGCCTTGCTCGGCCTGCTTGACCCTGTCCGCCTGCTCGACCAACGTCCCGCCTGAGGCGCCTCCATCAACACCACCTGTGCCACAAAGGGCGTCTCCTGGGGCGAGACGTGACTGCTTTGCCAAATGAGCCAATGGCTTGCTTTGCCAAGTTTTGGTTGGCTTGCGGGGCGCATTGTCTCGTCGCTGAAGGTCAGTTCAGCATCCCATGTAGCAATGTTGGTTTTCCGAAGAAGGCATATGACATATGACGAAATTGCCCGAGGCTGACAGATTGTCTCAGACGAAAGGCTGAGTAGCTAAGGCCAGTCTCTGATGCAAAGATTGGGTTCTGTTTGCCCCAGCGGCACCTTGATGCCGGCCGCGTGGCCTTGGTGCGAACGCGAGCAAAACCCCCAGCTGTTGTTTGCGTTGGGGATGTTACCCGGCTTATACGTTTGTAAGGGACAGAAAGTGGATGGATGTGTCCTTTCGGAGGTGCCCTTTTTGGGGGTGTTTTCAACTAGAGGCAAAACAACTAGTTCGGAATCTCCGAATGGGAAAGGAAATGGAAGCCGCCCATTTAGGGCTCCCCAACTTTCGGAATGGAAAAACGCATGCTTTCTACTGATCATTTTTGGGACCCTCGATCTGAAGAACCCGCCTGTTCGCAAGAAGGCCACATAACTTTCATTGGCCGCGGTAACCCCAACCGATTTGAACCGGAGAACAGAAGCAGTTGAAGCAACTCACTGCTTCCCAGGGGACAAAACTGAGCTCTTGCCATACTTTGCTGATTTCCCGGTAGCGCTTTCTGAAAACTAAATGAGAAAGGCCAGCTTTGTGAATCGACACCCTCCGACCATCGAAAATGTCTCTTGTCCCAACGAATCAAAGCCTTCAAGTTTGACTGAATTGTCCGGGGCCCTGGCCCCTCGACTTTGGGCTGCGCGCCTCGGAATTGGATCGCGTCGTTTGGCATGGAAGAAGAGGGGCAAGGGCGAGGGAGGGCCGCTCTTTCTGGTTGAAAAGAGGAAATACATGTGGATGGGGAATGATTGGAGGAAAGGACATAGTGAAATATGATTTGCTTTGTTGATTGTGACAGTGCTTCCGAAATTCTCAAATTTCAGGGCCCACTTTGGTGCATGAAGTCAAAGGGAAAATTTAACTCAACGTCTCGAGTTCCCTTGTTGGAAACTAAAATGAACATGAAATTGAAATATAAAATAAATAATGAGATGCCCCAGGGTTGAACGACCAGGCCACGAGTCATTGCCGCTGGATACACCCATGCACCGATGCACCTGTGAATTCCGCCTGACGATTCCTTTGCCTACCCCACAGTACCACCCATTGCCAGTCAGCCCACCCAAGGAGCCGGCGCGGCCGGCACGTCGGTCGTGACGCTCGCTCCTCTCGTTCCGCTCCGGAGCAGCCTAAGCACTGAGCTTGACACCTGCCAAAAGCATTGCTCTTATCTGCCCTTGGCAGATAGCAATGATCCTAGCTTCTCACTTGCTGCCCTGAAAATCAGCCCATCCCCCGCTCAGGCCTCTTTCTCCCGCTCCCGCTCCAGCTCCTCGTTCTTCGCCTGAACCAAATCCCCCTATCTACGACTCTAGGCCTTTCCCAGTGCCCCTGGGCCTCATCCTGCGCCCAGGTCCTCCGCAAGCGGTCCATCTGCTGGCTGAGGAACAGCCCCCGCAGAGCGCCGTATTTGGACGCCTCAATCGCTGGCTTTCCACGGAGCCATGGGGCCAACCCCCACTCCAACCCCTCCAGGGCTCAATATTTCACCTACTCTCCAAGTCATTGACTTTGAGAACCTCCAAACTCACGGGCCCTCTCCCTGGCCGCCATCGGCGCCTGCGGCAGCAGCCGCGCGAAGACGCGGCCCCTCGCATGATACTCCGCCCGCCCTGCGAGCGCAGCTTTTCCGCAAGGCAGCTGAATAGCCCTACCATGTTGCTTTTGCGTGCGTCCAGAAGCCAAAAAGAGGTAAAAGGACGAATTATTGCCAATAAATCGGTCATTGATTGGGCGGTTGTGAGAGGCAAAAGGAGTGTGAAGCTGTCCCAAACCGGTCTGGACACATTCTCGATGGACAATTGAGAGCTGTCTTTGTAACCTATCAATTTTGGATGCAACCCTGATTCATTGTGTGTACAGTGTAGTCTGGTTCCAAATTCTAACCACACAAGGCGGGGGCAGCCCTACATGTCCCATTCCTGTTTGGGGGAATGAGTCCAAACTAGTCCGTGGTTCGGATTGCGGACAAGCAGGTGCCCAATTTTCAAAGATGGGCTGATCCTTCATATCACCTGGCCTGGCCTCCCTCCACCTTGTCATCTTGTTCGCCAGGTGCCACACAAGACGTCCAGTTGCTTAAGACGATTGTTGCACGTTCCTTGCTAGCTTTGAAAAGAAGCCATGCTAAGCTCAGCGTGCCGATGCAGAAAGAAAGGAAGGCAGGGAGGCAGGGTGACAGGCAGCCAACAAACAACGATCCACCTCCTCTTCCAGCACAGCGACAAGGTAACAGCACGGGCAACTGATCACAGCAATGCTGGAGAAACCTCTTTCAGGCAAAAAATGGAACCGCTGGAGGCACAAGAGCGCACAAGAGCGGAACGACCAATTTGCCGTTGGATTCGAGCAGCTCTATGCATCAATTTGTAAGGAACAACCATCGTCTCTCAAATGATGGAATGCGCCACAACTCATCACCGGAACATTCGTCTGGGATTTCAAGGTTGGTTTTAGGGTTGCCCTCCAAAGTCCAAACAGGCCGCCTCCAACCAACCTTCGAAACACGAAAGAAAGGCTTCATCAGCTTCATCACCAACATGTTGTCACGAAGCATCTGCCCCAGCCCAGGCACCTTCCCCACCTCACTCCCACCATCCCACCGAGCGGTGCCACGCCTCGCTGGGCCACACAGTCCAGGTCCGCGAAGTCCTGCTCGAGGTCTTGAGCGATATCCTCAGAGAGCGGACCCCCGAGAAAGCGATCGATGTTCCGCAATCCGAAAGCAGTCGATGTCCCGCAATCCTTTGGTGCGATCGGCCGGGAATCGTGCGACTAGTTTGTCATTTGAAGGGGGATTCCCTTGGAGCAGGTGCTGTACAACTCGTTGCACCTTCCTTTATTTTCGGTGCGACTGGCCTGATGCGGCAACCGCCTGCTATCAAGAGCAGGACTCAGATTGCCCCACCTGCACGATCTTTGCAAAGAGCCGCGCCATGGGTGTGTTCTCCACGCTGGGCGTCCTGTGTGAGGGAACCCGTGAAGGAAATTGTATGTGTCTCTTGGCTTCCTTTCATAAAGATGCCAAGGCGTCCGTCTGTTTCCGACTGAAACACCGCCCCACTGGCAGGAACTTGATAAACATGGCCCCAAAGGTGAATTTACAAGATCTGCGAACTTATGTGACAGTACACACGCCTTTTATATCATGCATCATGTTCGTGTGCCAGTGAGGATAATGTCTCCTTTGAAAAGACCCTCGCTCGAACCTCAATGGTGAACAAGGGTTAAACCACAAGCAAACCAAGAGCTGGGAAAACAACAGGCACATCAGCCACCTGGATGGAGTCCGTAATCTGAGACGCATACTCCCTAGATTGGTGGTTGAGCTCAGGTGAAGACGAAGCTTCCAAACACTTGACACCGAAAAGACAGCGTGTGAGTGTGTGTTTGCTTGTGCCGTGTGCCGTTGCACGGTTCCAACCAGACCCCTCCCTTTTTTTAGAGGAAACTCACTGAGTTACAAGCTCAAAGTTCTGGCTGAGCTGGCATGCTGGCTGGGCTGGCAGTAGCAAGGAGACGAGGAGCAGGGCAAAAGCCCTCAATAAAGCTTTCCAATACCTCAAAAGCCCTCAATAAAGCTTTCCAACACCTGCGTTCCTTCCAAAAAAGCATTGCTCCAATGCCATCCTCAAAATAAACAAGCAGGATGATCGCACTATACAAGCCACATTCCATGGGCCGATCTGTTGGATATGCGTTCAAAGCTCGGGCCTGCAGTCCAGCAGTGGGATGCCTGACCATGTCGCTCCGCTGCCTTTCACCTCAGTCCCGTGTTCATCTTTCAGTCTTCGGGACCCCCTCCAAATTGTCGGCAACTCAGGTGGGCCCTGCTGCACGGCCTTGGGCCTGAATTCCCCAACACACCTGACAAACTTCTATGATTCACAAACTGGGCAAAGAAACCCCTAGCCGAGTCTTGTTATCGCCAGGGTGCTAATTCTGGGGTCGGAAGAAGTTTAAAACTCATCATCCCTTTTGGTTTCCCTTTGCGAAAACTTCGAATGATGGGCTGGTTGGTTTCCTTTTGGTTTCCTCTTGACAGTATCTCGGAAGTGGGGCCCGGCCGAAGACTTCGCCGAAAGCCATCCCAGGGCCAGCGCGAAGATCTGCTCGGCCAGGCTGTCGAAATGCCTTGCTGCCCGCCCTCAGTGTGCGGTGGGCGACCAGGTCCGAGTCCTTTGTTGCCGGTGCAAGAACTCAAGAAATGCCTGAACCCAATGCTGAAAGTGGCCAAGCGACCGCCACATCACTGCAATCAAAGCGGCACGTACCAGACTTTCGGGGGGAGTCTGCACACCGCGTCCAAAGCGGACACTTGTTTTCAACTGGGGCGATGGGCACGGCTCAGGCTGAAAAATGTGCAAGTGCCGCTACCAGCCCAGGTTTCCCTTTGTTCCCTTTGGCTACCAGAAAGTCGATCTAACATAGATTTCGACACACATACAAGCTTTTGGCCACAACGCTGGAAAATAACCCGTGATACTTCCCAAAACTTTACAACTTTTAATGGGAGTCCCTGCAGGGCCCATCTTGGGCCCCGCTTGAAGCAACTTGTGGACCAGGCGCTTCAATCAATCAAAGGGGCAATGTAGGGAGCCCGCAAGGAGCGGTAGAAAGTGTCGCAAAACTGATGGGCCGGGCACCCCCGCTGAGCCGCGGCGGCCCGCCCTCCACAGACGCAAAGCCCTGGGCGGTTGAAGTTTGGCAGCTTTGCTCCAAAGAGGTCTGTGGAGCCAAGGAGTCCGCAGGCAACGCCCCATGGCGAAGCCAGCTGGCACCCTTTTAGTTTAGCTTTGAGATGCAACCACCGTGGCGCAAGGCCTGTGCAAAGATGATTCGGGCCGCAATGGCCACCGGGGATGAAATGGGTACATGCTGGATGGTCACTGCAAGGGCTGCTGTTTCACAGCGGAACATTATCTTTTGTTGCAGTGAACCATTAGCGCCGGCAAAGGTTCCACACACTGCACGTGGTTAGAGGCGTGACCAAGATCGGTACGGTCCGATCACGCTGCGCAGACTGTACATCGCGCTCCAAATATCGCCACTCAACCTCACCTGTGTGTGTGGCTGGGGGTTTGGCGTTTGACGCCACATTCACTCCAGCACCGTTGAAAGAGTGCCAGCCACGTTGCTCACACAGCCGCATCAGATGGAGAAGCAACGGACTGCTTCACAAAGCCCGGACAGTAGGACGTCGACCACTCACCTCAAGTCCGGCAGCGTCGACCCACCTGTGTTCAGTCGAAGTCCACTTCAGGCCAGCGTTGCTCTTGTGAGGTAACGCTCTCATCCAGGCGAGGGTGAGAGCCAAACGCTTCTGAAAAACTTGATCTCTGGATCCAGGGGGCTGCCCTAACTGAAGACATTCCCAAGAGCCGCGTCGGTGATAACCATGATGCCGCTTCACCCTGCGCGCTGGACACGGAGCAAGCCATTTCAAAACGTAGCTGAGCGTCCAGGATCACCCAACTGAAGTTTGCCCTGCGCTCCATCATGCTCAGCCTTACAGTTCCATCTGCGCGCCGCCTGCTCCACTGAAAGGATCCTTGCCCCAAACTCCCAAACCGAGCTCCTTGCCGATCCGCGTGAGGCTCCTCCGCCAGCTTGTTGCCACCCAACAGCAGGTCATCTGTTTCGAGCAACTATCATGCCCGGCAAGCTGATCACCTCACCAGGAAAACCAAGCTTGTCGAGGACATTCCTGCTTGTTCGCACCCACCAGCGCCGCGGTGCATCTGAGCCTTCCAGAGATTTGCAAACCCGGACCTTCGCGAGGTCCACCTTGCCGAGGTGGAGTTTGCGTCCGGGTTGAAGCGCTGCAACAACTCCGTTTGAGTGCAAAACCTGGTTGCGCTTGAGGCTCAAGCTGTTGCACCGCTGCCGGAAGTGCTGGTAGAGGGTCACCACCGTAAGGTGCTTGCTCGTGATCAACTTTGTGGAGGTCAGAGCTTCATCGTCGAGAACCCTTTGACTTGTGAAGCCTGGAAGTTAGATGAGCTGCGAGATTTGATGAACGAGGACAATGCGCACACCATACCGTTGATCTGCGCAGCTCGGTGCCTTCCAGCCAGGCAGTCTGCTGAGTCGCTGGTTCTGGCGATCACCAGCACGATCGGTGGCAGTCGAATCACCTGGCCAGCCGCCCACTACCCCATGAATCGCCGCCTTGGAGAATCAGTTCAACCAGACGACGTGAACCCCAAGTTCGGCAAGCACTTGTGACACACAAGTGGCGCAGGCTGACAGCGAGACAGACGAAGCTGACAGGCTCCCCTCAAAACTGCGTGTGAACACGGGCCACAGAAGCGTGAAGCGCTTGGCAAGGGCCCTGGTCATATGTGGCGCCCCAGCTGAGGCAGTTCTTGCAAAACAACTGCTCTGCAAAGAACGATGACAACGTTCGACGCTACCAGTCCCTCAGGGCACTGGTGGACAGGCGCGCGAAGGTGAATGACGCCCACAACAACACCCGCTGGCAGGCAGGCCCGCACAAGAGCACGCAGCGATGGGCCCACCCAGGACTCAGATCTGCGATCAAGGTCGTGAATTCGTGTCCTGAGAGTTCGAGGAGTTCTGCGACTCTCAAGCCCGGTTGGTGCTCCGTGGCCCAACGGTGCGGCGGAGCACACGGGTTGTGGGACTGAAAGGCACGACTGACGCTTTAGCAGACATCACGGAGGACGGAGTATTACCACTCCAAGCAGTTGCAGGACGGGTCTTCAAGGTGATGTTCTGGGAAACTTCCATGAGCCTCTGGCTGAACACTCCCTGATAACAGGTTGCCCTTGCGAGGCTGGCGATGTTTCGTCTTATTTTTCACAAGGACTACGGCGAGCAGAACTGGCCCACCCGCAAGCAGAAGGTGAACACTGGAAAACTGCTGCGTGATAGAGAACCTTGAGAACATAGACGACGAGGACGGGATTCAACAGGTAGTTGGGCGCGGTCTCCGTGTAGCTCTCGCCTCTCGGGGCCTGTGATGTAGACAGCCGGCGCGCGCAGCAGGTCCTCCGGCTTGAACTCTTCGCCCCGTTGGTGGACGATTCCGCTCTGGCAACGTAATCAGCGAGCAACTAAGTTGTCTGGGCGGTGGCCTCGACATCCAACGAAGACACCCACCCCTCCATTTCCGGGCGGAATCTTCGCCACGTCAGTGGCGAGCCGTCTCAGCATGGGATGACCAAGCGCCGTGGCCTTTCTCATCGCTCCTGCCGAAGATTAATTCCGGGGCCTCCGCGATGTTTGCGAAAGCGTCGCGAGAGCGCGTGCTCGGCAGATGCCAAAAGTCAGCTAAGGCCAAGCGACCAAAGAGATCACGTCCAAGAAGACCAGGGGTCGGCGCCGCTGGCGAGCGCGTGCTGGTAGCTGACCAAAGCCCCACCTCCCTGAAGATGCCCTTGAGCACGAACGCAGGGTGAGCAGTGCCTGGCAGGCGAATGCCCCATGGCGAAGCCAGCTCGCACCCTTTTAGTTTAGCTTTGAGATGCAACCACCGTGGCGCAAGGCCTGTACGAAGATGATTCGGGCCGCAATGGCCACCGGGGATGAAATGGGTACATGGAGACCTAAGGGAATCATGCACAGGCCAAGACAGTTTCCAGTGAGGTAGTCTAAACTGTACAGGCTTGGTTGGCAGAGGGTCGGGGGATGTATGGTTTTTGGAGGTAGAGTTATGGATGTGTGAGTCAGTGCCACTTGCATAAGTGGCATACAACCATACCTCCAGGACTACCTCAACCGCCCTCGAAAGTACGTACTCGGGCAAAAGGCACCCTTGTGACAAAAGGAGGGTGGGTTCAGCGTCTGTTTGGCCTTGGGCCTTGGGCACCTGCAAAAACCACTGTGTTTGTGCAACTTGGACCCCTGAAAGCCTCTAAAAAGTTGGATCTTTGCCCCCCGCAACTTGGACACACCCCCCCACCCCGCCCAGCCTCTGCTGCGCAGGCAAGGTGACAAAAGGCCTGCCTGGCAGCCACTCTCGGTACTACCCTGAAATTCAGCATAGGTCACGGTGTTTGGGTGGCGGACGTTCACCAACTTCCAAGAGCCTGAAAAGAAACCGCAGGCTCAAATAGCTGGCGAAAGCCCGCGCCTGTTCATCACGGGGGGGTCGGCACCTGGCCATGGATACTGTCGCACATTTACAACGTCATTCCTGTAAACCTCTACGTAATAGGCCTGCTCATCAAGTTTTCTGCCTGGCCGCTTAGGATTGTCGGGCGCAAGTCATAAAATACAATTTCACTGAAGCAGCCAGGAGAGCATACCAAACGTAAAACGTGCGTAAAAAAGAACTGAAACCAGGAACACAGCAAATGAAACAACCGGAATAATGGACAAAGAATATCTCTAGGCAAGCTCCGTTTGCGCTGGCATGTAAGGTCTGTCGAAAAACCAGCCCAAAGCGTTGCATAGGTACGCGGCAGGTGCCGAGCCCTCAAGGTCGTTTGGTCTGTAATGCAAAGCAGCCCTCTTTAAACCGCCCGCAAGATGGTCCTTAGTCTACATGCAAATAGTTAGCACATTATCAAGCCAAAGACTGTTTCTTACTCACGAGTTGGTCTGAAGTTGTGCTGGTCGGCGTGTCTGTGTGTTGCCTGATTCGCAAAAACTAGGATCGCAAAAGAACGACAAGCTGAGCATTGAGCCACGAGCCCAATGGAGACCACGATGTCCATTCAGCATTGGTTGAGCATTGAGGTCGAAGTCCACCCCCCAGCTCCCGCCCCATACATACTTGCATCTTCCTGGCCAAGAAGCAGAAAAAATACTCACCCCACCAAAAAACCGCACAAAAACGACCAACAAGAACAAGAAGCAGGCCGACGGGCCTACTCTCCGACATCCCATTCGCTTCCCGCTTCTGAGGCCAGCACCTGGACCGGATGCCGTCAGCGCCTCGGGGTGGTCCACACACACAGAGCGGGACCTCATCCTCAAAACAACTCCACAAGGTAGACATACCGTTGCTTGTAGACTGTCAGACCTCGAATTAAACCGAGACCCTCAGCTTCTGTGAAGGGGACTCCCGAGATGGAGAACTAATTGGGCTTCCTCCAACAGCGAAGGATCTCCTCCTTGCCATCAATCAAATGCTTATTTATGCGTGTCTCCATGCGCGAGCGCCTGAAAGCCGCAAAGCCCCATTGATGCTTTGAAAAAGTAGCAATACTCATCATAAGGCACACAGCCGGGCCGTGTTGCTCAGTCTGCGATTCCCGCAAGCGAGTTACCCTTAAGGCCGCCGCGTGGAAGAAGTTGCAGGCTCTCAGCGCTTCCTGTGTCCAGGGTGTGGGCCAGCCCCTCTCTGTCTCCCCTATCACTTCGGGGTGGACTACTACGGTTCCAACCCCCCTATGCTTTTGTGCGTGCGACTCCGTGCAGAAACCGATCCGTTTCTACCCTTTGCCAGCGCAATATTCCGTTTCAACAAAATTATGCGTAGTTCACATGGCCAAAACTTCATCAACTTCTGCCTCAAATATCAACTGAGTCCTAGCAAAAACCTGATATGAAAGGAGATGCCCCCAAGTCTAGGTGAGAACGTTTCTCCTATCGGATGTTGGTGAGTAACCTCTATTTCCTAGTGGCAATTTGGGAAATGGACTTTGGATTGTTTGCGGGCAAAAGAGAACGCCAAGCCTCACCATTTTCAAGGCCCTTCCGCCCTTCCCCCCACCGCAACCATCCAGATTCGACTCCGAAGATCGCCCGTCGCCCGCGGGCTCCTGGATCTCGGAGATCTCCAGCGCGATCTCGTAGAGATCCACCTGGGACGCCGCGCTGGACCTCCGGGAGATCGCCGACCTCGGGCTCGAGGCGTCCCATTTCGGGGAGCGGATCCTCCCCAGAAATACAAAGCGGGGTTGGTACTCGAAACAAATGTGAAAGGGATGTCTCCAACACCAGCAATAAGCAAATGGGACATTCAAACAAGCAGCCAGGCACGGCCAGTTTGTACTTTGCTGAACCCTAAAAAGCTGCACCGAGGAATACTTTGTTGATGCACCTTGTGGAAGACTGGCGAATCGCCCACTGCTCGATCGAACCGCCAAAGTTTTTTTGTTAGCTGGACACCGGCATATGTTTCGAGCTTCATGGGGAGAGTGGAACTCTACCCCCCACCAAATGTGAAAAAAACCTCGACTGCATATGATTTACCAAAAAAAAGTAACCAATGCTGAAAGGCAACAAAACAAGCATTATAATTTATTGCTTATTGAATTTTTGCTGGTTGCCTCTTGAGTAATCTCTGCTATGCCGCACGCAAAGAAGAAGATCAAGAATAATGAAAGCATATTAAAACAAATTGGCCGGAGGAAATCTTGACAATGGCTCATATGGCCAGCAGCTTCAGGCCAAACTGCCGTGTCTAATTGCCATGTAGGTCCCAATTTGTCGACATGCAAGCGCACTGCTTTACAATTCTCAGTAACTTCCAAGCCTGCATTAAGCCCCATGAAGGGACGCTGCATGCGTGAGCTTGTTTAGCCCCAGGTGAGCTGCCGGCAAATCCTCCCACTGGCGCAAAAGAGCCCACGCTGAGGTCAAGACACATCCGTCACCTGCTTCACCTGCCGACTCTGGGCGGGCTGGCCCTTTTCGTTCATCATCCCATCGTCCCGCAGCCGCTGTGAAATGTCAGCTTCCTGCTTGTCCACAGTTTGGTGGAGATAGGGTGTGTCCAAAAAAAAAACAGAGACCCTTTGAAAAGATGTCATTTGAACACCGTAACAACATGGGAGCTCGCCGATATGTAAGACTTTAAGAAAACACCCATCTTTGTGTGTCCCAAAATTCGGGCACCCCACCCCCAAACAAACAAATTGCATGTCTTTCTGTTGGCTTCCTCTTAATTGAAACCAACCAAAAGGGGGGGGGGAGGCGTTCCCCGAAAAAACAAGGCGGAGGCACGCCCATTAGTTTGATGCCCTCCCGATACCCATTGGCCCCTCGGCACCTGCTGCCTGGCCAGTGGCAAGCGTCCAGGCCCCGACCTTCCGACCGGGTTTTTGGGGTTTTTGATCCGACCCCAAAGGGGCCGGTGTGTTTCCCAACGTTGTTGGGTGGTGCTTAAAGGGAAATCCAAAAGAAGCCAAAACTCCACTGGGGAGGTTAATTGGAAGAATCATCCAAGCGATGCTTGGTCCAAGTGAAGATCTCAAAAGCGGAAAACATGCTGTTTGTTAGTTGTTTGGAAAACCCTTGCTTTGGAGAAGATCGGCTCTCTGCAAGGACTGCATGTCCAATATTTGTTGGGATAGGCTCAAACAAACGAAACCTGGTTGGTTAGACGAGCCATGACCCCATGGTTCAATGTCAGAAACGTGTTGCAAACTGCCTTCCAATGTCCATACTTCAATTTGCATAACACTAAAACACATAGCATCTACCAGTCATGACCATTCCCCTTTAAAGCACATGCAAATGAGACCCACATGGGCAGATATCCCAGAGCTTCGAGCACCGCCCGAGACCCCGACAGGGCGGCTGGCAGATAGCTCCAAGGGTCCGGGACCGGAGCAAAGGCGGCAGCCAGCCTCCGGCCAAAAAGGGGGCCCGAGCATGTCTTCGTGTGCGAATAATTTGTTTGTTCGTTTTCTTTTTTGTTACCTTGGGGGGAATTACTTTGGCGGGCTTCCCATTGGTGATCTCTCTCAATCAGCCTACAAAACACGCTCCTATCAGGGGGGCATACTACGGATTCATGCAGTTCGCACTTAAGAGATGCTTGTTTGTTCCTGGTTGTGCTCAATCAATAGAACCCAAGATTCTTCCAGCAACTAAACCCCAAACCACCTCATGATTTAAGGATGATAGCTATTCTGCGGCCAAATGTACAAACAGATTAGCTGGCAATCATACACGCGCACCAGGCCAAACCAAAGCCACGCCGATTGCGCAGCAGTGTGCCCACGAAGTCTCCATCGCCAAACCCACTGCGAAGGCCCACTCCAGCAAAGCCGTAACCGCCACAACCCGAGTTGCCGATGTCCCAATCACAACAAATTGCCTCTTTCCAAACCTGATAATTCAGTAGTCCGCGCTGGCTAAACAAGCAAAAGCAACACAACTAGCAAGAAGCAAAACCGAAAGAAAGACCTGATTTGCGCCTCTCAACTCCGAACCCCTAGACCCACAAAGCCAAATACATACCAAACCCAAACCTCGCACGTCCGCCCAAACCCGCCAAATCCAGGCTAAACCTGCCAAGAAGGGAGCTTCCCCTGGGCCCCTGGCCAGTGACTGTCAATGGCCTGCTCCCTCTCTTTGCGCTGCTCCGGCTTCTCTCGGCCCTGGCCAAGAGCCGAAGCATGCCAGCTGCCTGCTATGGCCATTGGTTCCTTCAAACAAACCTTTGCAATGGTCGTAGTTGACCCTGGAGTCCCGAGGACGGACTCCCTTCGGGACAAGCAAGGGTTGCACACGACACACCTCCCAGCCAATTGCATCTTCCCCGGAAAGCGAGTGCAATTTCCTGCTGTGTTGCCACGGTTGTTCTCCAAACAAATTCCGCAAGTCCAAAGGAAGAGCGCCGTAGGAATGACTCATTCTGCTGAACGAGTCGGCCTGCAAACCTCAGAGATGAACTCAAACTTTCCTGCGGCCAAGAGAATGAGACCTAAGTTGATCCTCAGGCGCTCTCGTATTCATGACCTCGTGCAGCATTGAGAGGAAAAAGGCAAGTTCTCATCAGAGATCTAAGTGTCACTTGGGTGAAAGCCGGGCAGTGACGTTACTGCTGATCCCTGGCAAAGCAACCCCCCGATTCATCACGGGGATTCCGTCCTTCCCCTGGATAAAAGCAGTCCGTCCAAACAGGGATCTTGACCCGTTGTGATGAATCACAGGGCATTTGTTTGATCATGGGTCAACCTCAAGCGGTAGATTTGACAGAAACAAACTCTGATTTTGTCCCTGGAAACAGCCACAATCAAGATTACTTCAAAGCGCCATTCGGTGGTCTTTCAGTTTCCCTTGAACCAAAACAGACCGCTTCTCGAAGCTTAGGGCCTCCCCCGAAATTCTCGCATCGCGCTCCGGCTGGGCCTCCTTGAGGAGCGCCTTGACATAGGCCTTGTCCTTCGCCAGCGCCGCCTCGGATGTTCGGAGCTAAAGCGCTCGCCGATCCAAGTCCCCGAAACTCATCCAGAGAAACCCTCGTCACAGAAAGACTCAAGTGGGATCACGCGGGTTCTGTTCAGCCCCTTAGAACCGTCCCAGAATTCAGGACCCTGACAGGAATTCTAAGATGGGCCCAAGGGTCAACTTTATGACCCTTCTGCAAACCCTCGAATCTCGAGGGTCCTGGAAACCAATGCTGAGAACACACAACGATAACCCTCAAACCCCTTGAGGGCTATCGTGTCGTAGCAAGGCGCAACAGAACCCCTGGGCAATGCTCCCATCACCATCATGCAGTAACCACCCCCGTCCACGCTAGGAGACCTTTTTGGGACTGGTGACATTTCTGTGCCGCCTTCAAAAAGGGAGAGATCCAAAAGAGGGATTGTAACAAGTACAGTAGTTGACCCCAACAAGGGTTTCAGGAAACTTTTATCGAAGTTGGTGGAGAGCTTGTGTCAACATACAGGGGGCACTCACCCTTGACAATGCCTGTGAAAACACCCACCCCCACGTGTTTCCCTTCAAAGACGCTTCTCCCGATGAAAATTGGATAGTTTCACAAAGACAAATCCCAACTATTGGCTGAACAGCGGACCCTCTGAGTGGCCGCGCCGCGTGATTTCGCTTGCGCTCGGTCATTGTGATGTGCCTCCGGCGTTGCTTCGATGCCCCCACGGACCAGGGACCAGCAAGAAGGGGAAAAAGGTGGAGGGAAAAGACCCCAGGACTCCAGTACCGGAGGCCAAAACGAGTGTCCTAAATCAAGAACCGCTTGTGGACAGGTGTTGAACCGCTTGTGGATGATTGAAGGGAAGCCAGGTGTTTTCGCTTTTCATTCAGCCAACTAGCTGGCGGCCGGCACGGTCCCACCTCCACCCCCCTGCCCCATTCAGAAAGCTGCCTCCGGTAGCGGCTGCCCGACCTGTACAGCTCGAAGTGGGGCTTCTCCTCATCATCCTCATAAAAGACCTGGACAAACGGGGCCATGTTTAGGTGTTGATACCACCCGGCCTTTTGTAGGGTTGGTGTATGTTGCTGTCCACCGCGCCATCCGCGAACACATCTTTCTTCTGGCGGCTTGGCGCGAAGTGCTCAACCCTTTTTCTGGGGCGGGGTGGGGGGGACCCGGCACCTCTTCGGGGCACCAAATGTCGTTATTTTCGGGTTGACCCGCAAGGGCACGCATTGTTTCGAGAACTTGACTTCTGAACCTAAACCGGATCTGCTCCGGGAAACAACCCTAGCTAATACAGCTAGGATAATATCTGGATATTCTCAGGTACTCCAACCTTGCGGAAACCCATTCCCTGCCTGCAACAGTCATGGCTTTAACCATGGGAGGTGCCTTTGACAGACATGCTGCATGCTTCTGACGGTTGCTCTTTTGCTCCCAAGCACAGGAAGGTCAGCCATGGCACACGTGCAACGCTGAGGCATCTGCAGCCAAAGCTGTCAGCTCAGCCGGTCTCCCACAACTAAACAGAGGTGAACAAATTATGAGCAATGACAACAACAAAGACGAACCTAGCGTCATCCCCACAACATAGAATAGGCCTCAACATACCTTCAGAAAGGCCACAAAGCCAAGCAAACTGCAAAAACTTTGTTGACAGCACCCGAGTTGGTCACCCACTCAGCCCGTCTCTGCGCAAGGCCCAAAGACTGTGCGGCCCAAGGCGCACTCTCCGTCCGCGAGCGGGCCCTGACCAGGGCGACGGCGATGTCCTTGTCTGCTCCTCGCGATGACATCGAGCTCGAGCGCCCCCAAACTGGCCACGTGAAAGGGGCTTTCCCCAGCAAGTGGTCGGCGACACGCCGGTGTTTTCGGTTTGACACGTGCCCAGTGGTCAATTTTGCATGTTTAGAGATATCAATTGTCAAAGAAGGCTTCGAACATTTCGCCCGCCAAGATGGTGGCTCAAACAAAAAGATACATGACCGTGTGGAGCCCCCGGTTCAACGGCAACCAAGCTGAATTGGCTGCCACGGGTGCCGGTTGGTTTCCATGGCCAGTGTGCCTTTGACACGGGTCTCTTCAAATTTCCCGTTGGGTACCCCCTTCAGGTTGGTTCAAAGAAAGCAACAGGACAACCGCCCATGTCTTAGCCCCGTTGCCAAAGCACTGCAAGGCGCTGCACTTGGCACTCGCTCCTCCAACCTGAGACCAAGCGGTACTCTTAGCGCTCTTGGGCGAAAGAGGCAGCCTTCGCAAGCGAGTCTCTCCGAGCCCGGGAGAAAATCTGCCTCGCACCAACAAAAAACCAAACCTGACCCGGGAAACCAAAAGGTCGAAGAGTCGGGTTTCGAGGTTCCGTATGTCCGAGCAGTCCTCGACGTCATGTGGGGTTCTGGGGGCACTGTTCACAGCCACGCGCCTCTGAGGGACTTCCCGCCTCCCAACCTCTCGACCCAAGCCCGGAAGCCGCGCGCCTCTGCTCCGGTTGCTCGCTGCGAGGTTTGCTACCTGCAAGTCGCAAGGCCGTTTGAGGCGGGTATTGCCTCTAAAGAATCCAGGACCTTTGAAACTCATCAACTCGAGGTCTCCGATCCCCCAAAGCCCGGTGGGAGATTGTCTTCCAGTTTCTTAAGGTCCAGATTTTAGGCCTCACATTTCGCCAACAAGAAAGCGGTGAAGGTGCTCAAGAGAGCAATGAGAAGTGGCTAAGCCCGGCACTGGCTTTGACAGCCGCCTCGCCTCGCGGGAAGCCGTGCGTTGAAATCTGCGCTGGCTTTGGAAATCCCTCTGTTGGGTGTGTCATTTTGTGGAATCGGTGCCTTTTGGATGGTTTTCAAGGGACACCAAAGAAAGCTACACATTTCGGGGAGTTGCATATCCGTCTAGAGATGTCTAGAGTTCAAATCCGGATCAGGTGGGCAGATGCCATGTTTGTGGGCATAGACGGTCTTTTTGGGGACGCTTTTGAAATGGAAATGAAACCCACCGATTCCGGTCCCCCCAATGCTCGGCCCCGCCTGGCGCCTTGGCTTGCAAGAACCTCGGCCAGCCCCTGATCTTTTTTGCGCAGCGGGCACCCGGAAAAAGACGAGCTCACTGAAACCTACGCAACATGCGCTGGGAGGGCTCACCTCAACCACCCAAATCCGATCTGCATGGGCAAACTGTTGAATCCGTGCTTTGCTGCCTGAGCCTGCTTGAAGCTATGGCACGTCGCAGCTACATTGCGGCGTCAAGCTGCGATTTACGCTTCAATCATTTCCGGTACCAGCATTCCTGAAACCTATCTCAACCCTGTGTGGGGATTCTCCAAAGAACCGGGCTGGCTGAATGAAAAAGCACGTTGTAGAACTGGACAGTGCACATGCTCCAGGCTCCACTAATCCGGTCTGACTGCGCTTGCACTAAAGAAGCCCCAAAGCCTTCCTGACAGCTAAGGCGGCCGCGGCAGCTTTCTCGGACCACGGCCGCGCCAAAGGGTGTGGGACGCCCACCAGCGCTCTCCGCTCTCCTGCGAGTGACCAAAGTTGCAAGAGTCCCAGGGCTAGGAGTCAAAAAGGCGGGGGCAGGAACCCAACACAAGTGAATTGCTCCCAGTAAGAGGGTCAAGCCGGTGTGGCGGTCCACGTCCTCCAAGAGGCAACAGTGTGTAATTCCTTGTGATCACATCAAAAGCAAGCGCTCTTCTGGATGCGTGTCAAGACGAGTCGTACACCTGCAAATGTTTGGTTCCTTCTGGTTTTGACGCAAAGGTATGAATCTTGACTGGAAGGCTTGTGGTGGAAATGACTTGAGAAGTCTTATGCCCATCAACCGGGTTTGAGACGGTGTCTCATTGACATAGCCCCACATCTCGGTTTCGAGTTCGGGACTCTGGTCTTGCTACCGGTGCCTGATCCAAGACACGCCGGGAGGGCCTAGGCAAATGCTGGGCAGAAGGCTCCAGTTAAGAAACAGAGCTTGCCTACGCCGCGCCTACGCTCCCAGGAAAACAAGACTCGCGGTTGAGTCTGTCAAGTCATGGTGACACTGCACCCTCCTGCAGGAAAGAGCTCGTGCCTTGGTCCTCCTTCACTGAGGGGAAATCGGCATTCCTGGCTTGCTGCAAACAAGGCGGGGCCTGCAGTTGAGAATTTGAAAAGCCGTGCTGAGGTTGGGATTGCATGAAAGCCTTCGCACTCAGCGTTTTCGCATGCCCACTGCTGCTTGGCAAAAAAAAATCGGTTGTTTTGTAAATCGGTTGTTTTGTATGTGTGGGTGTGTGTATGTGTGGGTGTGTGCGTGTGCGTGTGCGTGTGCGTGTGCGTGTGCGTGTGTGTGTGTGTGTGTGCGTGCGCAGTGTGTGTGTGTGTGTGTGTGTGTGTGTGTGTGTGTGTGTGTGTGTGTGTGTGTGTGTGTGTGTGTGTGTGTGTGTGTGTGTGTGTGTGTGTGTGTGTGTGTGTGTGTGTGTGTGTGTGTGTGTGTGTGTGTGTGTGTGTGTGTGTGTGTGTGTGTGTGTGTGTGTGTGTGTGTGTGTGTGTGTGTGTGTGTGTGTGTGTGTGTGTGTGTGTGTGTGTGTGTGTGTGTGCGTGCTCTGTGTGCCCAGTGTGTCTGTGCCCAGGCCCAGTGTGTGTCTGTGTGTGCGTGTGTCCCAGTGCTCAGTGGGTCGTGCGCCTGTGCGTGCGTGTGCTCCAGTGTCTGTGTGTGTGTGTGTGTCTGTGCAGCTCCAGCAAAGTGTGTGTCAAGTACTTTTTCCGTGTTTCAGTGCTCCAGGCCTGTGCCCAGGCCCAGGCTCAGGCCCAGTGCAAGGCCTGTGCGCTCCAGGCCCAGGCCCAGGCCCAGGCCCGCAAGGCCCAGGCCTAGGCCTGCGCACCAGGCCCAGGCCTGTGCAGCCCAGGCCCAGGTCTGAGCCCAGGCTCCAGCTCAGTGCCCAGGCTTAGGTTTGTGCAGGCTCAGGCTTCAGTGTCAGTTTTTGCCTGTGGCCCAGGCCCAGCCTCTGTGCAGCTCAGGCTCAGCCTCCAGTGGCCTTGCAGGCTCCAGGCTCCTCAGCTCAGGCCCAGGCCCAGTGCGCACCTGCGTGTGCGCCGCCGTGTGTGTGTGTGTGGGTGTGCAAAAGCCGCGTATGTGTGTGTGTGTGTTTGTGTGCCTGTGTGTGCCTGTGTGTGTGTTTTGTGTAGTTTGTGTGCCTGTGTGTGCCTGTGTGTGTGTGTGTGTTTGTGTGGCGTGTCTCAGTGTGCTCTAGCAAAGTGTTTCAGTGGTTTCAGTGTGCTTGTGTGTGTTTGTGTGTGTGTTTGTGTGTGTTTGTGTGTGTGTTTGTGTGTGTCAGTGTGTGTCAGTTTCAGTGTGTGTGTGTGTGTGTGTTTGTGTGTGTTTGTGTGTGCTGCTAAGCCAGTTCGTGTGTCTGTGCTTGTGTGTGCTTGTGTGTGTTTGTGTGTACTGTGTGTGTATTGTGTGTGCTTGTGTGTATGCTTGTGTGTGTGTGTGTGTCTCGTGTGTGTCTGTGTGTGTTTGTGTGTGTGTGTTTCTGTGTGTGTGTGTGTGTTTGTGTGTGTTTGTGTGTGTGTTTGTGTGTGTGTTTGTGTGTGTGTGTGTGTTTGTGTGTGTTTGCGTGTGTGTGTGTGTGTGTGTGTTTGTGTGTGTGTTTGTGTGTGTGTGGTTGTGTGTGTTTGTGTGTGTGTTTGTGTGTGTGTTTGTGTGTGTGTTTGTGTGTGTGTGTGTGTTTGTGTGTGTGTGTTTGTGTGTTTGTGTGTGTGTTTGTGTGTGTGTGTGTGTTTGTGTGTGTGTGTGTTTGTGTGTGTTTGTGTGTGTGTGCTTGTGTGTGTGTTTGTGTGTGTGTTTGTGTGTGTTTGTGTGTGTTCCTGTGCTTTGTGTTTGCATGTTTGTGTTTGTGTTTGTGTTTGTGTGTGTGTGTTTGTAAGGTTTGTGTGTTTGTGTGTTTGTGTGTGTGTGTGTGCTTGTGTGTTTGTGCTTGCAGTTCCGTGTGTGTGTGTTTGTGTTTGTGTGTGTGTGTGTTTGTGTTTGTGTGTTTGTGTGTTGTAGTTTGTGTGTGTGCTTGTGTTTATGTTTAAGTGTGTTTGCTGTGTTTGGCGGTTTGTGTGTGTTTTGTGTGTGTGTGTGTGTTTGTGTGTGTGTGTGTCTGTGTCTGTGTCTGTGTCTGTGTCTGTGTCTGTGTCTGTGTCTGTGTCTGTGTCTGTGTCTGTGTCTGCTCCGTGTCTGTGTCTGTGTCTGTGTCTGTGGTCTGGGGTCTTGCCTTTGTGGCTCAGGCTCAGGTCTGTGTCTGTGTCTGTGTCTGTGTCTGTGTCTGTGTCTGTGTCTGTGTCTGTGTCTGTGTCTGTGTCTTTCTGTATTTTTGTCTGTGTCTGTGTCTGTGTCTGTGTTCCGTGTCTGTGTCTGTGTCTGTGGTTGTAGTTGTGGTTGTGGTTGTGGTTGTGGCTGTGGTTGTGGGTTGTGGCTGTGGCTGTATTGGGTAGCCAGGCTGTGGCTGTGGCTGTGGCTGTGGCTGTGGCTGTGGCTGTGGCTGTGGCTGTGGCTGTGTTTGTGTTTGTGTTTGTGTTTGTGTTTGTGTTTGTGTTTGTGTTTGTGTTTGCTTATGTTTCTGTGCCTGTGTTTGTGTTTGTGTTTGTGTTTGTGTTTGTGTTTGTGTTTGTGTTTGTGTTTGTGTTTGTGCTTTGTGCTTGTGCTTGTGCTTGTGCTTGTGCTTGTGCTTGTGCTTGTGCTTGTGCTTGTGCTTGTGCTGTGCTGCAGCTTGTGTGCTTGTGCTTGTGCGTTTAAAGCTGTGCTTGTGCTTGTGCTTTGGGTTTGGGTTTGGGCTTGGGCTTTCTGGCTCAGCTTCTTGGGCTTGTGCTTGTGCTTGTGCTTGTAGCTTGTGCTTGTGCTTGTGCTTGTGCTTGTGCTTGTGCTTCTGCTTGTGCTTGTGCTTGTGCTTGTGCTTTCTTGTGCTTGTGCTTGTGCTTGTGCTTGTGCTTGTGCTTGTGTTTGTGTTTGTGTTTGTGTTTGTGTTTGTGTTTGTGTTTGTGTTTGTGTTTGTGGTTGTGTTTGTGTTTGTGTTTGTGTTTGTGTTTGTGTTTGTGTTTAGGTTTGTGTTTGTGTTTGTGTTTGTGTTTGTTTCTGTGTTTCGTGTTTGTGGTTGTGTTTGTGTTTGTGTTTGTGTTTGTGTTTGTGGTTTGTGTTTGTGTTTGTGTTGGTGTTGGTGTGGTGCTGAAGGCCCAGGCTCAGGCTCAGGCTCAGGCCTGTGCCCAGGCCCATGATCCACACCTGGCCTGTGTCTATGGCTCAGGTACAGGCTCAGGCTCAGGCCTGTGCTCTGTGCAGTGCCCGTGCCCAGCTCAGGCGTGGCTCAGGCCTGTGGCTCAGGCCTAGGCTCAGGCCCAGGCTCAGGCCTCAGGCCTCAGGCTCGAGAGGCTTGCCGTGCGCTCCAGGCTCAGGCAGCCTGGGTGGTCAGGCCCAGGCCTGGAAAAGGCCCAGGCTCAGGCTCAGGCTCAGGCTCAGGCCTGGTGGCCCAGGCTCAGGCCTGCGCCCCAGGCCCTCCAGCCTGCGCTCAGGCTCAGGCCCAGCTCAGGCCTTCAGGCTCAGGCTCAGGCTCAGGCCCAGGCCTGTGCCCAGGCCCAGGCCAGGCCTAGGCCCAGGCCCAGGCCCAGGCTCAGGCCCAGGCCCAGGCCCAGGCCCAGGCCCAGGCCTGGTGGTGCGTGGTGTGTGGTGTGGTGTGTGGTGTGTGGTGTGTGGTGGGCATGTGTGTGTGTGTGTGGTGGGTGTGTGCTGCGTGTGTGTCATGCTGTGTGTGTCATGTGTGTGTGTTTGGGTGTGTGTGTGTGTGTTGGGTGTGTAAATGTGTGTGTGTGTGTGTGTAGTATGTGTGTGTGTGTGGTAAGGTGTGTATGGCGCGGTGGTGTGGTGTAAGGTGTGGGTGTAGTGCGTGGGTGGTGGGTGTGGGTGTGGCGGGGTGCGGTAGGTGGGTGTGGGTGGGTGTGGGTGGGGCGGCGCAAGGCAGTGGCGTGGGGCGTGGTGGTAGGCGTGCGGTGTGGGTGTGGTGTGTGTGTGTGGGTGCGGTGTGTGGTGGGCGCAGGGCGGGTGGCGGAGTGAAGGCGGGGGGGGGGAGCAGAGAGAATATAGGAAGGCGCGGGGTGGGGGGGGTGCGTGGGGCGTGGGTGGGCGTGTGGTGGGCGTGTGGTGTGGGTGTGGTAAAGCGTAGGTAGCGGTAAAAACTAAGTGGGGTGTGGGTAGTGTGGGTAGTAGAAGTGCGGTGGGTGTGTAAGGGTGGGGTAGTGTGGGTGTGGGTGTGGGTGTATGTGGGTGTGGGGTGTGGGTATATGTATGTAGCGCGTGTGTGTGGGCGTGTGTGTGGGGTGGGTGTGGGGTGTGGGGTGTGTGTGGTGTGGGTGGGTGTGTGTGGGTGTGGGTGTGGGGTGGTGTAGTGGTGTGGTGGTGTGGTAGTGGGTGGGGGTGTGGTGGGGGTGTGGTGTGGGTGTATGTGGGGTGTATGGGTGGTGGTGTGGTGTGGGTGTGGGTGTGGGGGTGGGTGTGGGTGTGGGGTGGGTGTGGGTGTGGGTGTGGTGTGCAGGGGTGGGTGTGGGTGGGGTGTGTGGGTGTGGGTGTGTAGTGTGGGGCGTATGTGTGTAGTGTATTGGTAGTGCGTTGACGTAGAAGGCATGGCAATGTTTGCTGCCGATGGTGGAAGTAGCGTGTAGTGTAGCAGGTAGTGCAGGTAGCGTAGTGTATGTAGCAGTAGTGTAGGTAAGGGTGGGTAGGTAGTGGTGTGGTGTAGGGTGGTAGTGGCGGGTGCAGTGGGCGTAGCGCAGGTGCGTGGGCAGGTAGCGGGCGGTGTGGGCAGGCGTGGTGTATGTAGTGGCGTGAGGCGTGGCGTAGTGGTGTGTGTGGGGGTGCGTATGCGGGGGCGTGGGGCAGGTGTGGTGGGTGGGTGTGTGGCGTAGCAGGCGGGCAGTAGTGGAGTGGAAGTGTGGCGTGGTGGGTGGGTGTGGGTGTGTGTGTGTGCAAGGGCGTGGCGGGTGCGGGTGTAGTAGTGGTGTAGTGTGGTGGCGGCAGGCAGGTGGTGGGTGCGGTGTGGCAGGCGGGTGTGGGTGTGGGTGGGCGTGGGGTGGGGCAGTGGGTGTGGGTGTGGCGTGGTGTAGGGCAGTGCAAGGTAAATACATGTATATATCTGTGTCTAAATAAGTGTGGTCAGGTGGGGGCGGGGTTTTTGGAAAAGTGGGTGGTGGGTGTGGTGTATGTAATGTATGTATAAAGTGTAGTGTGGTGTGGTGGTAGTGGTAGTGTAGTGTAAAGGTGGTGTGGGTAGCGTAGCGTGGTGTGGCGAAGGCAGGTGGGGCGGGGTGCGGGTGGTGTGGGTGTGTGGTGTAGTGTGGGGTGCAGGGTGGGTGTGGCGTGGTGTGGTGTGGGGGTGTGGGTGTGGGTGTGGCGTGGTGGTGTGGGGCGGAGTGGCGCAGCAGAAGGCGTGAGGCGCGTGGGCAGTGGCAGGCAAGGCAATGTGCTGGGTAGCGTGGGCGCAGGTGAGTGGCGTGTGGGTGTGGCGTGGTATGTAGGTATGTGGTATATGCGGCGTAGTAGTAGCGTAGTGTGGGTGGGTGTGGTGTAGCAAGGTAGGCGTAGCGGGTGTAGTGTGGGTGTGTAGGTAAGGCGGTGCAGCGTAGCGTAGTGTGGTGTGGTAGAAGTGCAGTGGTGTGGCGTAGCGTATGTGGGTGTAGTGTAGCGGGTGGTGTGGGTGGGTAGTGGGTGGGTAGTAGGGTGTGTGGGTAGGTGTAGTGGTGTGGGTAGTGGTGGGTGTGTGGGGTGTGGGTGTGGGTGTAGTGGTGTGGGTGTGGTGGGTGGTAAGGGGTGTGGGGTGGGTGTGGGGTAGTGTGTGGGTGTGGGTGTGGGTGGGTGGGGTGGTGTAGTGGTGGTGTAGTGTGTGGTAAGTGGGCAGGGTGTGGTGTGGTGGGTGTGGGTGTGGTGCAGGGTGTGGGTGTGGGTGTGGGTGTGGTGGGTGCAGGTAAAAGCGGTGGTAAGGCAGGCGGTGGTATGGTTGGCTGGTAAGGTAAAAAAAATCATGGAAACTCCGTGGTGTGGGGCGTGGCGTGGTAATAGTTACGCGCAAGGCGTGCGTGTGTGTGTGTGTGTGTGTGTGTGTGTGTGTGTGTGTGTGTGTGTGTGTGTGTGTGTGTGTGTGTGTGTGTGTGTGTGTGTGTGTGTGTGTGTGTGTGTGTGTGTGTGTGTGTGTGTGTGTGTGTGTGTGTGTGTGTGTGTGTGTGTGTGTGTGTGTGTGTGTGTGTGTGTGTGTGTGTGTGTGTGTGTGTGTGTGTGTGTGTGTGTGTGTGTGTGTGTGTGTGTGTGTGTGTGTGTGTGTGTGTGTGTGTGTGTGTGTGTGTGTGTGTGTGTGTGTGTGTGTGTGTGTGTGTGTGTGTGTGTGTGTGTGTGTGTGTGTGTGTGTGTGTGTGTGTGTGTGTGTGTGTGTGTGTGTGTGTGTGTGTGTGTGTGTGTGTGTGTGTGTGTGTGTGTGTGTGTGTGTGTGTGTGTGTGTGTGTGTGTGTGTGTGTGTGTGTGTGTGTGTGTGTGTGTGTGTGTGTGTGTGTGTGTGTGTGTGTGTGTGTGTGTGTGTGTGTGTGTGTGTGTGTGTGTGTGTGTGTGTGTGTGTGTGTGTGTGTGTGTGTGTGTGTGTGTGTGTGTGTGTGTGTGTGTGTGTGTGTGTGTGTGTGTGTGTGTGTGTGTGTGTGTGTGTGTGTGTGTGTGTGTGTGTGTGTGTGTGTGTGTGTGTGTGTGTGTGTGTGTGTGTGCGTGTTTCAAGCGGAAGCGAAAGCACAATGGTGATGTGTCCTGCTTTAGGAGATGCAAATGTGAATGGTTCCTGGAAAAGGACATGGACCACCACAAATAGCTTCGGAGATTCTTTTTGGCTTCCCTGGGCACACATCCCGTGTAAAAGGCTTCTACACATTTGGATGAAAAGAAAGGTCAATGCAATGAGCTCTGTTGACAACTCGTAAAATGAGGGATTTGACCCTATGCAGGTCATGTCTTTGAGGGTAGGAAATGAAAAAAAATGCCCAGTTGGTGACTTGTAATTCAGGACCCAGCTAAGTACAGCAGAGTGCCGCAGATGGCGGTACCAGACAAGTGACAACAAGACGTAGAACCCCCATTCTTTCTTTCTTTCTTGATTTATCTATTTATTTATTTATTTATTTTTCTCTTTTCTTGCTTTCTGTCTTTCTTTATTTCTGTGGTTACAAATGCAGGCGCTCTTCAAAATACTGGTTTGAGACCTAAAGCCCTCCCTGGCAACCTACGTTCAAGTAAGTGCAAGAAAAGGATTTTTCACGGATTCCCCTAGTCCTCAAACAACTGCCGTGTGAGGTTGCCCACTCCCACAAACAATCATGGGTGCTTCCAAAACTCGGATCCCCTTGTATATTGAGCAGCAGTTTCCTGTGTGTTTCTTGTTGAAATGTCTTGGAACAACCCCAACTGGCCCAACGGTTTTCCCTTTGTTTGGTTTTGAAATGTCAGGGGTTTGCTTGGAAGGCTCCATTCATCTGGCTCCGCTACTGTGCCGTCGGTTTTGCTGAGGCGTTCGAGGTGTGTCTGAAATGTCCTATTTGTTTGGGAAATGCCTTGGTCATGATTCATGATTCAAGGAAGCTCTCAACTGTGCATTACACTCACACACACACACACACATGCACACATGGACGGATGGTTGGTGCCGCGAGCACAAAGAACTCCACCTTCGTTTGGGCTCCCTCGGGTACCAAATGCAAAGCGAGCACCATATGTTTGTTTGAGGAATCGCGCAAAGACCCATCGAACTCTCCAAGCACCAAGCGGCCTCCAGCCCCTCTTACTGGCAGCAGTGCCCACGCGTGAGGAGACCTCACGACCCGCCAAGAAAGGCTCCGCCGATCCGGTTTGTGAGTGGGGCCTCAAAGGGCTGGCCTCTGTTGAACAAGGGAATTAGTCGCTACCCTCCAACAATCACGGAAGTGGACAGGGGTCTTCCCCAAAAGGAAGCCGTCTTCCAAAACCCTCCTGCCAGCGTTCATGATTGTTGGAGGGAGGGCAAATAGCAAATCTTCCGAATAGAGCCCGCTAAAGTAGCAAATCCAACACAGGAAAGCGATTTTTTGGAACTAACTCGCAAAAGGGCATGGTTTCGTTCAAGTTACAGCTTCCACTTCCTGTACTCAGCCAAGCTTCCATCACTATCGGGGACGGACTTTTGCTACTCATGTTTCACTCAAAAGTCCAAAGCCTGCCTTCTGAGCTTCTTTGGGCTCTTCACCGTCATGATCTCAAAGTGAGACGGATTGAATTTATGGTGATGGGTATGTGTCCAAACGTCCACGACCCCATGGTTTTGCACGCCGCAGAAAAACAAACGGCGTGTTTGTGCTTGTGTTTGCGCTGGTGCCTGCGCTTGCGCCTGTGCAGTGCTGGTCTTGGTGCTCATGCTGGTGCTCGCGCTGGTGTTCCTGTTGGTGTGTGTGTGTGTCTCTTTTGCGTGTTGTGTTTGTGCAGGTGCGTGTCTGTGCGTTCGTGCGCGCGCTTTGGCTTGTTGTTGTTGTTGCTGCTGCTGCTGCTGCTGTTGTTGTTGTTGCTGATGTTCCTGTTGTTGTTCCTGTTCCTGTTGCTGTTGCTGCTGCTGCTGTTGCCGTGGTCATCGTCGTCGTCGTCCTCGTCATCGTTGTGGTTGCGTTTGCGGTTGTGGTTGTGGTGGTTGTGGTGGTTGTGGTGGTTGTTATGGTTGTTGCGGGTTGTTGCGGTTGTTGTTGTTGCTGCTGCTGCTGCTGTTGTTGTTGTCGTTGTCGTTGTTGTTGTGGTCGTGGTCGTGGTTGTGGTCGTGGTCGTGGTTGTGGTCGTGGTCGTGGTCGTGGTCGTGGTGCTGGTCGTGGCCGTGGCCGTGGCCGCGGCCGCGGCGGCGCTCGGCTCGCGCTCGCGGTGGCGGTGGCGCTCGCGCTCTCGGACGCGGACGCGGGCGCGGGTGCGGTCGCGGTCACGGTCGTCTTGGTCTTCGTCTTCGTGTTCGTGTTCTTGTTCTTGTTCTTGTTCATGGTCTTGTTCTTGTTATTGTTATTGTTATTGATCTGAGATCTTATTATCTTATATTAAAGACTATCCCATTATTTCCTTTCTCTTTCTTGATTACAGCTTTCATGCTTTTATTAACATTGCCTATCTTATCTGGTACACTTCTTTTAATGTTGGGTGATCGTCATTCTAATACACTTTTGTTCTTGATCTTGATATTGTTCTTGTTCTTGTTCTTGATGTTCCTGCTGATGGTGCTCTTGTTGTTGGTGTCGGTGTTGGTGTTGGTGTTTTTGTTGTTGTTGTTGTTGTCATCGTCGTCGTCGTCGTCGTCGTCGTCGTCGTCGTCGTCGGTGGTGGTGGTGGTGGTGGTGGTTCTGCTGCTGCTGGTGTTGTTGTTGATTGTGTCGCCGGTTGTTGGTTGTTTGTTGTTTTGTTGGTTGTTGTCATATAACCCTACCCCGTACAGATTCAGGTCTTTAGGGTTTAGGGCTTTCGGGTGGGGTTTAGGTTTTGGGTTTAGGGCTTGGCCTTTTAGGGTTTAGGTTTAGGCATTTTGGGGCTTAAGTTGAGACTTCGTGTTTGGGTTTAGGGTTTGTAGGGTTTAGGTTTAGGTTCTTCAGGGTTTGGGCTTAGGGTCTTCAAGGTTTAGGTTTTGTCTTCCAGGTTTAGGTTTTGTGCCTTTAGGGGGTTTAGGTTTGCCGCCCAACCGCTGACCCTGCACAGGGCCAGGACAATTCCACGTCAACAGCCGACAGAGATTGGGACTAGGGTCAAATGCGACCGTTCTGCGTTTCTGACTCTAGGATCACACTCGTTTGAAGGCTCAAGTGTCACCTAAGGTGGCTTACCCGCGCTTTGCCATGGCGTGTCGCAAAAGCGGCTTGTACACCAAATCATGTTGGCAAGAAGGCTGTCGCAGCTTTCCCCGACCACTTTGGAAACGTGGGCGATGATTTGGAAACGAATTGGAGGGGTCCATCTGGTTTCGACGCACATTTCAGCCTGCCAAAGCCAACAAAGCAAATACCTTTGATACGCGGCCTCAAAGCGTCCACCGCACCAAGGTAGAGGAAGAACGATTTGATTCGTCGAAAGTCGGCCGCGTCTCCCTCCCGTCCCCGCCTGCGTCCTAGGCAAGGATCCCACGGAGAAGGTGGGCACGGGCCTGAAAAGAGGATACGAGCGCAACGCCTCACCCCAAGAGAATTGCCCCGCAAGGAGCTGGCTCTGCAACGGGGAAAAAACCAACCAACAACTTCGCGTTCCGATTCCTGTCGGACCCATCCACGTGAAAGGATGCTCTTTGTTGAGCCCCTTCTCGGAAAGTGCCCTCCTCAGGAGATTGACATGCAACCACAAACTAGAAACAAGCAGAAAAGCGGATGAAGGCCCCACTTGCTCATGGAAACGCATCTTCCAAAAAAACTTTCGGCAGGACCCACGTCCTTAGGAGATCTTAGGGGGGCAACAGGATTAAAGCCACACATCCAAGCGGACGAAGCGCATTTGGGAATGTGTTCATCTTGGTTGGCGTCGGGACCACGATCAGCCCAGACGTCTTCTTTTCTTTCTGGGCGGCGGGGATTCGGCGGGTTTTCGGGGGAAAATAGCGGCACTCATGCCAGAGGGCATGCTTACCCAACCGCAGTCTGGGAGCAACATTGGCATGTGCTCAATTCCAAACTATGCAGTATTTGTTTGGAAAGTGGAAACAAAGCTACTTTAGAATCCACACTGGAAAGGATCACGTTGACCGATCTTTCAATGGGCAACTTCCTAGACCGCCTTAAACAAAGCTGCTTCAGATCCCTTTTTTTGTGAGGAGGCCCTTCAATTGACACTATTGCCAAACCAGCAAGCACCAGTGGAATTCCTGCGTTCTACCACGGCTCACTAGGTCAACAAAAAGTAATTGATTTGGGCGGGGCCTTGCACATTTTATGAAACTTGCCACAGCTCACGATATGGTCAAGCCACATTTACAGCTGTCCTTCCAGCGCCACTCCTCCGAAAACCCAGCGCCACTCGAGGGAACATCCAGCGCCGCTCCACCAAAACATCTGCCACTCCAGCGAAAATCACGCGCCACTCCAGGCAAATCACGCCCCACTCCCATGAAAATCCAGCTGTTCCAACGAACATCCCGTGAAAGTGCCACACCAGCGAAATTCCAGTGCCATTCCAGTGAAACTCCAGGACACAGGAAACAACTGGATTTGCACTGGGGTTGCATTGGAGCGTTTCAAGCCAGTCTTTGCAGTGAGGAGCCCTGCTTAAAGAAGCCCGTGATGTGCTCCTATCAATCTTGGTCCCGACGCATGGCTTAATCTTGACGGGGTGGCGAAAAATATGTTCGCAAACGGCAGACCTCTCTTTTCCCTTCGCTCTGAAAATGCCGCGGGTGAGCCGACTGGAGGAAGATGACAGAACCAAATGCTCCGCCAAAAATGAGGCATTGCTCTTGAAGGGAAGCCTCGAGTAAACCGACTAGTCGTGGTCCTCGTTCTGAGGCACACACCGATGAGTTTGCTCCTTTTAATCCACTGAATGTCTAGCCAGGTGTTATCCGCTACCCATCTCTTTCTCCCATTCAAAAGCCCAGAAAAGGAACCAGGGGCGAAACAAAGGACAGGATGTGCGCATAAAAACGACAGCCTGCTTCCTTGCGGTCGCGTGCCATCCTACAAAACCTATCGCTTGGGCGGTGGCTCTAGGATCGGCAGGGGCGCGTCGCTGGGTTTCTCCTGCGTGCTCAGTTTGGGCTGCGAGGGCCGCTGCCATACACGACATGTTTTTCCTTGTGAAATATGGGGCTGGCCTGTGTCCTCACCACCAATATTGTTTGTTGCTCACTTGAACGTTCGAGGGAGAAGTTGACAAAAAAAAAATGGGGGGGGGGGGGGGGCACTTATTAAACCCTATTTGTTTGCCTCAAACATCGCACGCCAATAAGGTAGGCATATGCCCATGTTCCTCTATCTCTTCCTGGCTATGTGATAAGGGCCGGGCCCCCAATGTCAAAGACGAGCCTCACTTCTTAAGTGATTGTATCCTTTTGAGGGACCCCCAAAAGATCCTTAGCTTCTCGGACTGATCGCTTGGTTTCCCCCAAAAGATCCTTCAGAGCCAACTCAAAGTCTTGGCCTTGGGCCTTTCGCTTCTCTCTCCTTCAGGTCCGGCAGGCTGCGAGCACCGTCGAGCCGCCGCATCGCTCAGCACCTGAGGTCGCTGAGTCGGTGAGTCGAGTACTCAAAACCTATAAACTTTGATATGCAACGGTCTCCCCAGATCATTTACAAAAGCAATCCATGAGCCGCACCAATTGATAGCTGGGATTGTCCCCACCTTCTAACTTTCATCTACCCTCTGGCTCAGTTGGGAAAGTCTACAAAAACGATGCCACCAACGTGGTTCCTGAGGTCAAAGGTGCCCTGGTCAAAACTCCACCCGAAGGGGTGGTTCGTGCTAGGCCGCGGTTTTGTCCAATATCTGAAAAAAGGTGGCAACTGGCAAGCCAGGGACCGGACAATGGGTGCAACACAAATGCAACACAATGCAAATATGAATTCCCTGGCGACCCCAAGTCACCTGGTGCCAAACAACATCAAGTGCTCAGCCAGGACGGACGTGTGCGCTCCCAAAAACCACCGCTCTCCGGTCAGGAAAAGGCACGCGCCAAGCGCCCATGCTCCATGGGCGACTTGTCTGGCCGTTTGGGATCAATGTTGGGATGGGGTGAGCTCACAATTCGGGAGTGCGTTGGGGCCTCTAAGCTCTTCGAACCTCTGATCTGAGTGGTTGGTGCTTCGTGGTAGCTTGACGCTCCATGTGATTTGAGCCTCAAAAGAACAGGCACCGGACAAGCTTCACCCCCAACCAATTTACTTCTCGTGATGATGATGATGATGATGATGAGGAGGAGGAGGAGGAGCAGGATGGTGATGGTGGTGATGGTGACGGTGATGATGGTGATGAGGATGAGAAAGAGAAAGAGGAGGAGGAATGCGATGAAGATGAAGGTAACCATGAAAATACGCACAAACATGAAAATCACCGTGTGGACAGCTGGCAAGTTTTTCATTCACACATGGAGCTGGGAAGCCACCGGGAGCGCTGAGATTCAGCCACGGATAAAGAGGGCAGAGCCTGATCGAAGCTGCCCATGTTGGCCAAATCTACTTTGCGCCTCTATTGACCACCTCGATTTGCCGCTCCCCTTGCGCAAGGCTCATCTGCAAACACAACCCTTCCATTGATTCCCTTCGAGCCCCTGCAGGTTGAGAGGTGGTTCCTTTTCAATGCATACGCATGCCACGCCTGCGCGCCTTTTCGCGTTCAAGTTCGCTAGTTCGCGATTTAGCTAGTCAACTAGGTAGCCAGCTAGTTAGCTAGTTGAGTAGTGCGAGAATTGGCTAGCTAACTGGCTGGCTAGCTGGTGAGCTTAGCTCACCAACTAGCTATTTAGAAACTATCTTGCGCTGGGAAGCTGGCTTCCTGGCAGCTACCAACTTGGCCAGCAAGATAGCCAGCTAGCTTAGCTAGTTTGTTGTTGGCTAGTTCAAGAATACACGGCAAGCCGCTTAGCTAAGCGGCTAGCCAATTTGAGAGTAAGCTAGTTGGCAGCTAGCTGTTTGGATAGTTGGCCAGTTGCTTAGTTCATTGTCCGGCTAGCTACGCTGGCCAAGTAGTTAGTGGTTCGAGAATTATTGGCTAGCTAACCAGTTTGCCAGTTAGGCTTGCTAGCCAGTAGTGAGATAGTTAGCTCGCTAGATAGCTCGCTAGATAGCTCGCTGGATACCTAGTTGGCAAACAAATGACTTAGAAAGACTGTCTTGGCTACTTCTTCGATGGGTAGCCACTAGTAGATAGTAAGCACGACCCAACGAGCCGATTTCACGCACGAGGCTACGTCTGTGGTCCGCTTCTATTAGCCACTTCTCGCGTTTTCCAGCTTGCTTTCTGAGCGACAGCGAAGCTTGATTAGTTCAGCACCACTGCACCACGAAAAGTAATTCTATCTTTCGTTTGATTAAATGGGCTTTTTCAATTTGATCATTTTGGGAGACCCCCAGATGGGCTGAAACAAAGCACACCGCTCATGCACCAGTTGAGAAGAAATCTGCTGCAGTAGAACTGAGAGGCAAATCTTTCTCCAGGCGGCCGCTTTTCAACTCTGTCCTTGGAGCTCCGACACCGCCCCGTCACGCTGAGCGGAGCAGCAAATGAACACCTACCTGGCGAACGGACAAAGAACACGACACAAAGACATAAAGTCGCGAGGGTATGCGTTTGAGGAACCCTGCTCATCCGACATGTTTCCGGGAGCAGCAAACAACTGGAGCTTGACACCTCCGTCACCCACCTCCGGATCCTAGCTGCCCTTTTGGACAAATACCTGTTGGACAAAAGGATTGCTCTGGTAAATGATTGGAACCTTGAAACCAGTGGATTCCAAACCGACCTAAGAACATTTATGGTTCTCCGGTTTTGAACATGCCCACCGTCCCCCTTTTTCGTGTCTCAGCCAGCCTGACTGGCCTAAACGGACACCAATGCTCCAGTTGGTGAGTAACAACCCGCAGCATGCAGTGCAGATCGTCCAGATTGCCTCGGAAGAGACCAGGTCGCTCAGTTCGCCCACCTGCGCTCGCCAGCGAAAAGGTGAACTATTTGGGCGGTTAATAGAGCCCCTTTGGTTTCCACTTGCAGATAGGAGGCTCTTGGAGGTGGTCGGTGGCACCCGCCATGTGTGTGTGCCATGGATCCTAAGCCAGTTGAGTGGTTGACGTAAGCAAATCAAGTGGTCCACCTTAGTCCATTTTCGGGCATGTGGGATGGTGTCAATCCAAAGTGAGAAAAACTTAGGAACCCGCGAGGAAAAAATAGAACCTCCGCAAATGTCTTGGCTCGTCCGCAACTAAACAAGACGAGCTCCGGAAAGCGCCCCCCTAGTCATCACCCCACGAGGAAACTCACTTGGTCCAGAAAGTGATTGAACTGGTGTGCAACGCTTGTTTGTTCAAGGTAAATCTAGGTGTCTTTTCTGAGGGCACTTTTGTAGGGGTTGTTTGGAAGCGACACCAAACGGAAACCGCAGCCCATATGGGTATGCATGCGTCAGAATAGGGAGGTCGCCGAAGAAATGAGTGGTTCCTTTGAAAACTGCCACAAGAAGGGTACCCCCCCCCCCCCCCGGCAAAAAGACAAACCTACATCGGGTTCTTCCTTGTGGAAACTGGCCGCATCGGGCACTGCGGGACCTGGAATCGCGCTCACGCCTCCAGCTCAAAGGCGACCCGCAGCACAGGGGCCGGCACCGCCGGCCTGAAGCGCCCGGGGCAAAAAAAAACGACCATGTCATTCCTTGGGTTTTTTGGACTGAGTGCGATGGAATTGAATCTTCTGCTGTCAGATATGGTTTGCTGAGAGGCAAACGTCTTCTGATTTTGTGCTTACGAAGCGATCCAGAACGGTAAATGCGGCTCGGACTCGGGAAGGGACACGCAGCCAAAACGACGGCATCCCAACGCAGCGCCAACCTGACCATCTTTCCGTTGGCACGCTTCGCATCGATGCCTCGGCAAAGCCGCTCGGCCACAACCGCGTGCTCTGGCTCTTCTGACAATGGCCAGTACATATGTAAAGACCGAGGCGAACTGCGAATAACCATGTTGACTTTCGTCGCCATGTAGTCCTTTGTTCTTCTTGAAAAAGCCATACGCCCCTTGCCTCTACTCGCATCTCGTATGATCAAAGAAGATTTCATCAACGAAGCGACCGCATTTGGGCATTTGTTTCTTGGAGGGAACTTCTTCTCACCACTTTTCGTGCCCCCCCCCCCCGCCTTTGACACATACCCA
Organism: Effrenium voratum; assembly: GCA_963377175.1. Taxonomy (NCBI): domain Eukaryota; class Dinophyceae; order Suessiales; family Symbiodiniaceae; genus Effrenium; species Effrenium voratum. The sequence goes on from CAUJNA010003334.1 coordinate 530,110, forward strand.
TCACATATCTCTGGCAGTCTCTGGGCCCCCGGGCCCTTGTCCTTGTCGAGCCAGCCCAGGTCCCCCGCGAGCTCCCCCCCTTGCAGCGAGGACGGGCACTCGGAGGTGACACGGCAGGCGCTGGTGAAGTTCTTGGCCAGGCTTGCACCTCGAAACGACAAAGGGTTCCCTCAGAGCCCTGAAGACAAGAACTGTGCTTTTTGGAGGGCACCCTTTTGGGGGGCAGCTTTCAGGGAAACCGAAAGGACCGAAAGGAAGCCGTTGCCATGTTAGAGTATTTTGGGACAAACTCACAAGTATATGGGAAAAATGGGACCCCCTTCCGCCACTGAGCGGGCAAACCCTCTTTGTGCGGGAAATAAGTAGAGTGGGTCCCCAAACCAATAGGCTAAGTTTTGCGCAGCTCACCTGAGCAACAAGCCAAAAGGGCGGAATAAAGCGGCGGTTCACTTGTGTCTCACGCCCTTTTTCGAAGCCAACTCGGTGTTTGGATCCTTTCGAAGGCAATGGCTTCAAATTCGTGTCCCCTTGACGGCGGCCAACCAGAAGTGTCTATCTTAAAACACGGCTGGGGCAAAGGCCATCTTTGGATTCAAGCAGCCCATCCATCACCTGCACACTCCCGGGCGGCCAGAGTGCGGTATAACTGAATCGCAATCAAAACCTGGTATTGACATGGTCAACCAGAACCATGTAACAAATCGAAAGGATGGACGCACCTATTTCTGGTTGGGATTGCGCTTGAAGGGGCTGCCCACCTCAGCTTTTGGGCCCAACCAAAAACAGCTTGGTTGATTCTCATCCATATTTGGTAAACCTTCAAATGTGAAGAAACCTCAACAGACTCCTCGTTGCCAGCGTACAAGTCAAGATGCCGGCAAACACGTTCTGCAACCGTCTTCTTGCCTTCAGCATCTCTCCTTCCGCCTCCTGAAGCGGGTGTCCGGAGCAGGTAACGTGTGAGTTTGTGGTTTGCTCCTCTAATTCAAGCGGTGATTGGTCGGGGGGGAGCCTTATGCATTTCCTTCACCTGCAAATAAGATGAACCTTAACCTTTGCTCAAGTCTGGCAGATGTAGATCAACCAGTTTGGTTGGCTTCATGTTAGTCCACCCTCAGGGGCAAACAACTAAAGCAAAGGGTCCCGCCCATATCGACGCCGATGGCCAAAAATGCATCTTGGTGTCCTCCTGGCTCCGCTGGACCGACTTGCGCCGCACGGGATCCTGGCTCCCGTGATGTCAATGAGCCCAGGGACCCCGTGTGGGCCTTGTAAAAGTACGCAGATCCAAAATTGTGGCTATCTTCTTGGCTTCCGTCTAAGTCAAGGTGAAAAGCGTACCCTCGAAAACGCACACCCAGGTGGAAGTGTAATTAGGCACCGTTTGCAGGGTGTTGGCTTGATTCACCCTTTGGTGCACATGTTTTGTACGAGGAGTTGCGTGTGCCAAACAAGTTTTCAGGGAGTCTCCTATTGAGAATCCTACCCGTGTGAGTCATGGCAGAGAAACAATGGACTAACCACGTGGCGCTGCATTCGAAACCTGCGAGCCCCCCTTTCCGCCTCAGGCTTCGGTGCGGAGCCCCCTCGCCAGGTTCGCAGGAGGATCTGCCGCACTCGCACGCGGCCAGGCACCTCCGTAAACCCAAGCACGTGGGATCTTGAAAAAGAATGGAAAGCGGTGGAGACCCAAGGGTGACCCAACGGAGCTCGAGGAGATCTAGGGGCCAAAAATCATGGGAATCAGGCCTTGGGAGAGCAAACCCGAGTTGCTGGCAAGAAACACGGATGGTGGCTAGTAGGTGTGGTTGGGAGCTTCCCCGCAAGCATTTCGACGGGACTGCGTACCAACCGCCACGCGGGGAAGAAGTGCCAGCGAAACCGTCTGCTTGCTAAGCAAAGCGCAAACAAAATCCCAAGTGTTCTCCACCCAGCACTACCCTGCCTCTCTCGCGTCTACCCCGACCACGCGCTGGCGCTTTGCGGCTGGTTGCCCAGACAGGGTGGCCCCTGCGCCATGGGCAGCCAGCCTGTCGCTGGCCAAACAGCGTGAGTTGTTGGCTGCACAAATCCGTATGCCGCACAACTCCTTGCACTCACTCGATTACATGAAACCGCCCTCTCCCAGCCCAAAGCAAACCCTAGACCAAGGTCGGCCGACCATTCAATCAAAGCCCCGCTCAACCCAAGCCAACCCGGAATGCACAAGCATCGGCATGACTGCTCCAAAGTATGAAGCCAACTTCAAATCTGCCTGTCCCAACCAAAAGCCGCATGTTTACACATGCAAACCTTAAAATCACTTTAGAAGACAATTCGACAAACCTTCCATATTCGGTGAATACCAAGCAACATGTCGAAAGATCCCAGGTTCGATCCCCCGCCTCATGCAGCCCACGCTGGCGGCACTGCCACTTCGCCGAAGCAAGGTCAGGCTGGCCGCCCTTGGCCTCCCCGCGCTGAGCATCCGGAGCTCTCGGATTTGGGTTAGCTGTTTGCTTCCGCCATTGCGACAGGCATGCCTTTTCGGCCATTTGCCACGTTGCCTTTTTGGCACCCTTCAAAGGCCGATGTCGCCAGGCTCCAAACCGAACTGCCCGAAGAAACGCACTGGCTCGCCGAGTCCCGGCCTGCCCTGCGAGAGGTGGGGCAGGACGATGTCTCTCATCTGCCAGGTGACGACACATGCTGGTTCAAACCAGCCAAAATTGGAATGGCTTGAAGAGTTGGAGAGTTGGAGCCCAGGTTACCCTGAGTTCCCAACAGGGAAGATGTGCCAACTCTAAACCAAACAATCCAATCCACCAATGAGGGTAGAGGGAAACCCTCTAAACTAACCCCCTAATACTTCGTGAGCCATGAAGGGGGGAATGGCCCGTTTAAGAGAGTATCCTAATTCTTGGGAACAACACCCACCAACTTATTCTCCAGCTTCACTTACCAGGGGTCAAACTGACGGTGAGTCAATATCAAAAACTGGTATTCAAGGGCTCTATCCAAAACGACAATTATCAAAACGGTGGTTGGGGCTTGCCCTTGCTGTCATTTACCGATTCGGGTTTAATTATGGCGCAAGGCTTCTTTCCAAACAAGCACATAGCATACTCTGATAAGGTCGATAAAAAGAAGAGGTGGGGGTTGCCTTTTGTGCAATGGATGTGTTTGTTTTCTGAGGGTACCATTTTCACCTTTGGTTCAAATGGTAACCCTGCTTTGAGACATACCCACATGGCTTTGGTTTCCTCTTGATTTCCCTTTCGACCGACCTGAGAAGAGCGATACCCAAATGAGGTGCTCAAAGCAAGCGTCCCTTTCCTAAAACGGGCTTTGCTTTTTTGCTGTTGGTTTCCCTTTTGCCAAGGGTCGAAGCAGTCGCGCCTCCAGGTCGCCGAGCTCCCCGATGGCCAGGACCAAATGCGCCGGTCCACTCTCCGCGAAGTCGTGCGACAGCACCTGGCGAAGGCGAAGCGCTTTGTCTGACGAAATTCAAGGCCCAGTTGTCAAGAAGCCAACCTTTGGGATTTTGAAGGGAAACCAAAACCGTTTTAGGAATTGGACCCCTATTGTGAGGTTCCATTTGAGTGTGATTTTTAGGTAGGGATCCTTTGGTGGATTTACATGGGGATTCACGTTTGAGAGGTTCCCTATGAAAATAAGATGGCAATTTGCTGAGTCTCCCCCAAAGTAGACATAATAGGCTCAAACCCAGAGGTGGTTAAATCTCCATGAGGATGTGCCGTTTGAGGCTACCCTTTCTGGAGTTGTTATTAAGGGCCCAAAAGGAAACCAACCAAGTTCAGGGGTCCCCTATCTTGAAACATCTGTATGTGCTTTCGGGAGAGAACGTCCAAAGCACCTCGCCTTTCATCTTTGGCCATCTTTCATATGCGGCTTCAGCGAGTCCCGCAGTTCACAAGTCACTCACTCCGAGGGCACAAAGTGAAAAAAGGACAACAAGTGACTGTGACGCACAATGGGCCAAAATGGGGCAGGTAAATCAGTGTGGTGTATTGCCGCTCTGAGAAGTGTTGTTTCTTTCAAGATCCGCCACCAGCACGGAAAACTTGGTTCCCGACTTCTCACTTGTAAGAGGCGCTACAAGGCAGAGCACTCATACCTTCTCGGGGGCGGTACAGCAGTCAAGGCTTTCACAGGAGCCCTTAGAGGCACGCCCGTGACCATCACCGGCCTCAAATTGGGTGGCTTGACCATGGCACGTTAGCGGATGATGTCCAAAAGTGCCTCTCTTATCCACCCTCTTTGGGGATCTTTCCCCTTCTTTTCTTTCCTGACTCGCGCCGACTCCTTCTCTTTCGGAGCCGATGGATCCTTCGCGCCTCCTTGGTGGCCTGGGCTCCGGACCTAAGCGCGGCACTCCCGGAAGCGGATGCGGTTTGGAGACCCAGGAAAACTGCCTTGCATGGAGTATAAAAAGTGCGAAAGGGTTTGAAACAGTATTTCGGGAGAGAATAAACAGGCCCAATCCCACCAACAAGAAGAGATTGTTTAAGTCCCCCAGTCCCAAGGGCAAAGCGGTGCCCCCGGCTGGCACAACAAACGAACCAAACAGGGTGCCTTTAACCAAAAGATGAATGAACCCAGCAAGGGCAGAGACAACCGAAAGCAAGCACAAAGCAGCAAACCAAGCAGGCAAACAATGCAGCGAAGCAAGCAAAGCAAACCAGAGCGCGACCCTACCACCCCAAGTCCTGACCCACAGCCAGCCGGCCCCGCACCGCCGGCTGGCGAGCCCGTGGTGTCCTTTTCCACGAGACCGCCGCGGCGCCGTGCGCGGGTAGTTGACGCTATGGCAAGATTAGGATGCCGTAAGGAAAAGCTTGAGCCAAAAGCCGCGTTGGGCTTTGGCATGAAACATGCTATGATAAAAGTACATGCCCCCAAAAACACCCCCCTCGCCTGTACAAAGAGAGGAAGTGAATTTGGAAGGGCGCATTGGCCATTGAAGTTGAACTGCAACAAACAAGACAAACAAAGCCGATTAGGCTACCAGGGTTCGCGACCCCATACCCGGGCACTCATTGGTGCCCGGATCCCGCCACCACCCCGAATTACGGGTATGGGGCGGATTCTCGCCGGTAGCCAAATTAAACAAGAGAAAGCAACAAAAGAAAAGAACAAAGGAACAACTTCGGAATGGCCGGCATGAAGCCAAGGAATTGTCATTTGCGTTGCAACCACATTGAACCATTCGATTCGAGTGGATTTAATCTTTAATTATTGGATTAGGCGCATTGGCCGGTTGGTTGAAACATGGTGCATAGACTAATGAGCCTTGGTTATAAATTAGCACCGTCTAGGCGCGCGATCACTCGAGGACAACCGCCATGGGTACCGCCAGCAGCGATCCGCGGTTCAGGTCCGAGTAGGACATCACCGGCAGCGGTGCAGGGCACCCGTGTTCTTCACCTCAGCACCTTGATGAGCATCATCACCAGCAGCAGCAGCGGTGCAGGTGGATGCAGATCACCAGCGGCCATAGACACCGCCGAGAGTGACTGCCTTGCTGCGGCGATTCATACCTGGCAGGTAATCGCAGCTTGCGCGAATAGCGCACAGCTGCGCATGCAGTTGAATTCTGGAATGGCGAATAGCCCAAACATAGAAATACTACAGGGAGCATTGTCCATTATGTGAATTTCGGAATGAAAGCACGCGCGCGTTGGCGCCGCTACGCAAAAGGTGCAGACAGACACCAGGTATTACCGATGTCGTCCGCCGCCGCGCCGTCCCCTCCCCTTGTTGAGGTTCCAGTCCCCAGGAGGAGGAGGCACGGTCTCGGCCAACTCATCGTCCGCACCCCAGGTAGGGGTATGCGTCGAGCTCGGATTCTCGAACTCGCGTGGATCACCCTGCATGTGCGGCTGCCAACCCTGCTGCATTGCGCCAGGCCACATTTGCGGCATCATGCCAGCCATTGGCTGTTGCATGTACCCTCCCATTGGGAAAGCGGGGTACATCGGACTTGGGAACGGGAAAGGGGCTGCCTGAGCACCCTTGTATCCCGACCCGCGAGCATCAGGCTGATACCCGCCAGTGGGAGTTCTCGATCTGGCGGATCCGCCACGACCGAACTGCCCTTGTTGGTAGCCGTATTGGCCACCCTTGCCTTTGTACTGATCACCTTTGTGACCCTTTCCTGGGAACTGGTCACCCTTGTGACCTCCGCCCTTGGGCCAGGATTGTGCAGGGGCTTTGCCCTTTTGCTGATCACCCTTTGACCTGGATTCAGGTCGCGGGGTAGCAGACCGTTGGTCTCCCCTAGGAGTGGCTGCCCGCCTGTGGTGCTTCCCAACCGGCGGGTCAGCAAAGACAATGGCGCATTGGCCGTCGCGCCGCGAAGCGGGGACCATGTCAACCTTATTGTCTTCGACATAAATGTATGCCTCAGCATACTCAATTGGGGCCGTGATGGATCCACCACTTGCCCGCAAAGAGTCGATATTCCAATCAAGAACAGTGGAAGCGTCGAAACTCGGATCTTCAGTATTGAAGTCCGTGAGGCGTCGCTCAGCCTGTACCAACGACATTATGACATCCGCGCGTGAGGCGCCTAGGCCATACAGCGGAACCAAATACCCGTCCTCAATCCCGATGCGGTAGGCATCAAAGATATGCACAGAGAGGTAAAGGGCAAATGCTGAATTTAGACTGCCCTTTCTCGTCATATGACGACCCCATTGCGCCGCCTGTTGCGGGTGGTCGATTAAATATGCCATGACAGACATATTGTCGGGAATCGAGACGCCAGTGTTGCTCTCCTCGATGAGCAGCTGCTTCGCTACCCACCGCTCGAGAGCCTCATCACTCGCCCGCACACAAGCGTGAGTGTCCTTTGAGGTGACCTTTGCAACCTCCTGAAACGCAACTTGCACAATATCCGCATTGGGAATGTGCACAAGATGCGGCGCGCAGCGCAAACCGGTGATCATGCAGCTGACCACCTCGCGAATCGGGTTTACCGATGCCATGAGAGGGGCCCACGCGTCGGTCTCCCCTTCATGCCAGCTGCTGGGGCGGACTGCTTTGAGTTCGCTCAGCCAGATTGGCTGTCCATGCTTAACCAGAGCGCGGACGGTGCCTGGCACCCATTCACGATAGAAAATCGGCAGATGGCAACCATTGCATAGAATGGTGCCATACATGTTCAAATGCGCACACCGAGGGCACCAGTAGTCATGCATGGGAGCATTGTCCCATGAAAATGACACCCCTCTCCGCGGTCCCTGAACATTCAACTCACGGACCGCCCAGGGACGGATGTATATTACATCCCCTTCCTGGTGCAGATAGCATGCGCGCCAGAATGGCGCATGTATCTCTTCCCGCACGGCGATCAAACCGCGTCGGGTTTTGTAGATGCCGGCGGCTTCCTCGATGGCCATCCACTTTAGGTCAACGGCCACAACGACATGGCGCTTGTCCATGTACTTGACGCGGTCGTCAACATAAAATTCGCCCTCATTATTGGGGCTGGGCAACTTGAGGAAAGGCACCTTTGCGCCCTCCATCCCAATCATGATCTCCCCCCTGCAGACCTGCTCAGGTCGCATGGGGAAAACTGTGATGGCGAATTTGCCAGGCCTCCGGATGCACCTCGTTTTGAGGGCGGACCGATACTCGGCCATCGTCAGCAGCACGTATCCCGTATAAGGGACTTCTGCTGCTCCCATCGGCCTAAGCAAAGGCCCCATAGGCGTTCGGTCACGCAGTGCCCAACGCTTGAAAACTTTGAACGGCACGTCCCTCCCGATTAGGGTGGACCGCGCAAAAAGCACCTCATTCGGGCGCACACTCGTGCCATCTGTCCTCCAGACTTTCCGTATTAGGAGCTCGACTGGAGGGTAAGATGGGCTTTCCTTTGCGAGAGCACCCGCCCAGGTCGCTACCTCGACACTCGTGCACTTGTGGATCCCGTATAGGGCCTCAAGTAGCGTTGAGATCAGAGTCATTGACATCCAACCTCCCAGAATGTCTGGAACCGTCCCAAACAAGAAGGGAGGCTGCTCACCGGGCTTCACGTTTAACCGCGTAGGGTCAGTGTTGCCCGACAAAACTTCTAGCAGCATTTGCGATTCCCTGGAGCTTCGTCCAACAAACGCCGACACATCCCTAATTTCGGGGAAAAAATGGAAGATGTCATTTCCGGCAGGACAGGCGATTCTGCCTGCTATCCCGCCCTGTGCATCAATCACAACCTCTTCACCCTCGTATGTGAGGTTGTAGGTGCTCGTAATCGGGCACACACCGGGCTTAGCCATCAGTGCCTCTTCCAACGACGCACCTGTTGGGAGGACGCCCTGTACGTGCGACTTGGTACCTATGGGACCAGTACTCGCAGACATAAGCCGATAATTTTCGGCACGAAAGAATGGAAAAAGGTTCTTCATCCTTTCAATTTCTTCTTCAGTGGTGCGCCACGCCTTTGCCTCATAGTAAGGCGGCTCCTGCTTTGAGGGCACTAGGTCGCGGTCACCCATTGATGAGAATTTGTCCACATATGGACCCATTCCCTCATCGTCTACATAACTCTCGTGATCTTCATCCGAGACGTACTCCTTGGGCGGCTCGCCCAGAGCGTCCAGATCGACCTTACCAAGGTCGACCAACGCCGGAGAATCCAGGACTCTCTGGATCCTCATGAGCTCGTTCCTAAACTGCTCAAAGCCTCCGGCCTTGTCAATCACGGAGGTCGGCATGGCGCCCTCCCATGATTCTGGAAACATGCACACGTTCGTAGGGGAAAACTCGTCATCGGAAATATCCCGATCACGCTCCCGTACGTCGCTGATTAGTGTCACATCCAACGAGCCGCTTAGGGCCTCGGGACGCGACGCTTTCGCCGGATGCGGCTTTGCGCTCTTTGACGCTACAGCAGCCTCATTGGCCGCTTTGTCCTTCTTCCCGTCACCCTTACTCCCCTCCTTGTCCACATCCATTTCGGACGGCTGTGCGCTCCCCCCTGCTCCGCCCATTGGCGGTTCAGAGGGTTGAACAGGGGATTCCTTTGTACGGGCTTTGCCGTAATAATGCCCTGGGATCTGCACGCTCCCAGTGGAGCCACCGCCAGCCTCTCGCGGACGCTTGGCGGTGTGCGCCGACCCAGTATGGACAGCAGGCGCCGATCGCCTAGGAAGGCCCTTACTGGCTGACAGAGAAGGAGGAGGTGGCTTCATTTTGGGAGCCGGCTCCGCCTTGGGCTCCGATTCCGGTTCAATTACGCAGGACTTGAGGTCGAAACTTTCAGACCTCAAAAGGCCCGCGCAATAGGAACGGAAAACGTCCTCAACTTCCCGAGCAAGGAACTCGGGATGGTCATCCTCCCTCGGAGGTGTTCTCCAGCCGTCGTATCCATTGAGCAGATTCCTGCCCACGATTTCATTGAATCGATACGTGCCCAAACCGGCATAGCGGTTGGCAGCCCGAAGAACATTACAAAATCTTTCGACCTTTTCGGTCGCCGCAATGGCCGCAGCCATCTGAGGGTGAATATACCCAGTTTCAATCATGCATCCTGCGGCTTCGCGCAAGCATGATCTTGCACGCCACAGATTCGCGGCGGCCTTGTAAAAGTCGCAGTATTCAACGTTCCACGTTGCGTCCTGCGCGCTGAGCTCATCTTCTCCGCTTTGGGAGTCGGGCAGAGTGAGCCCCAACCGGACCTCTCGACCGCGGAATACGTCGGCGGAGATCTGGTTCGAGTTCGGCTGATCCTCCAGCGGAGGACGGGGAACATATTGTTTCCCTGGGCCGACACTAGACTCATTTGCCGATTCCCTGTTTGGATGCCTCCCTTTCGGTCTGCATCTGATTAAACCGTGCGACCAGGTCCGACCGAGGGCCAATCGACAATGGCCCAAGGTTCTCCTCAGCCCAATCAGCAAGCGCTTTGGCTCCCGCGTGATGAATTTCATCGGCATTCATCGTGTCAGACATAATGGCCTTTGACAGGAAATCCCAGTCGTACTCGCCGAAGCGACGATCAGTTGCTGAAGCATTGTCCAGCAGCTGGAAAAACTCATCCTCTGACAGGCCTTGCCACAGAGGTAGAGCGAGGGCATCCTCAATGGAATTAGCCTGAATAGGATAAAGAAGGCGCCTTGGCCAGGCCCCGTTCCTCCACGCCGCCAACGCTGGCGGGTAACCTGCTCTCCGGAACAGGTAATGCACTGCGATGCAGGCATCCGCGCTTTCAGCGGGCGCATAATATTCCGAATCCGGACCAGCTTCATGGTCTCCGGGTTCAGACGGATCATCGTCGCCATCGGGTGGATCGGGTCCACCATCCCCACCAGTCCCGCTCCCATCCATAGGATCGTCGCGGCCCGGGAGCTCATCGGCAGGGGAGGTAGGGGAATCTCCCTCCGCCCCATCGCCGTCCCCATCATTGTCTCCACCCGCAGCGCCTTGGCTGGGTGAAGCCCTTTTGGCCCCGCCTGCATCCGCAGGTTCGGGCTGTACATCCTGACCAACAGGTTTGGATGCTTCGGGATGGGAAGCCATCCCCATCGACGCATCGGTCGACAGGGACGGAGTGCTGTCTCCTGGTTGAGGATTATCCCCACCAGCGACATCTGGAACGCTGCCCCCACACTTAGGTGGCGGCTCCGCCTGGTTAGGCTTCGCCGGCTCAGACAGACTAGCCGGGGGGCTCTTCACTGCCTTCCGCGGTGGAACCTCGGGCCGAGGGTGCGTGATCTCGCTATTCGCGGGAGCGCATCCCCCCGAACCCCCATCGGTCGGTGCGTCAGCACCTGCCGCTTTAGGCACGGGTGGGCCCGTGACCTCAGGTGCTTTGACCTCGGGTCCTTTAGCACAAGGAGCGGCACCCTTTGGCGGAGGGCCAGCGACCGAAGCCAAGCATGGCAACGACCCTCCCACCTTAGGTGGCGCGCAGCTGGGACCCCTTGCGGCCCCACCTCTCCATCTGTTAGCGGCTTCGCGCTTGGACAGGGATGGAAAGTCATCAGAGTACGCGTCCTTGGGAAGCTCGGGAGGATCAGGCTTAGCCTTCAACAACTGCTTCCCGGTAGCAGGCTTCAAATCTACTCTGTGGCCGCCTGTTTTAGACGGACCACCAGTCGTGGTCGGACTATACCCGCACGCCTGCGCTGGCTTTGCAGGTATTGTCCCCCTCTGATTGCCGCAAACAGCCGGCGAGAGACCGCGACTTGCGGCTGACTGGCCGAAATCGGCCATTGCTTGGCCCAGCCTCTGCCTCCCCGTTGCGGGCGGCGTCGAGGACCGGACGCGCTGAGCCATTGTCTGTGGCCCATTTCCCGCGTTGGGGCGAGGAGCAGACTGCTGCTCAGATGCTCTTGCATCGGTCGCGGCAGGCGCTTTGGCCGACGACACACGGCTTGTGGCGCATGGGCCACTCGACATCGTTCTAGGAGCAGAGATTACCTCCGCCCATGGCGCATCCTCAGATGAGGACCACCGGTCGACCGGTGTGAGGCCTGCCCCGACTCCGCACTGCTTCGCAGCGCTCAGATATGACTCCGATGGTTTCATCAGAAGCTCCTGTTCTACCAAGAAATCCAGAGCAAGGGCCAGGGCTTCCCGGACCTCGTCACTCATTGAGTACTCACGCCTCAGCAGACACACCAGGTCGGTGAACGCCGAGACAAGACCCATAAACTGGTGTCCGCCTCTCTCGAGACCGACAACGCCGCCGTTTAGGCTCTTCTTTGAGCAGCCGAACCACATCGCGTTGGATGGGTAAGCTGGGAAACCGGCGTCGCGGCACTTCATGAAAAACGTGGTTGCGACCTCCTGCATGGCTGTCCCATGCCAAACGATGCCCGGACCCGACAAGATTATCGTCGGTGCCTGGCTCCGGCCGCCCTTATTGGCGAATGCCTTCATGGCATCGATGTTTTCATCTATGATCCTACCCGCATCGGGGCTGGGACCATACGTGTTCTCGGACTTGCGCCATTCGGTCAACCACAGGCACTTGGTAAAGATGATGAATATATCATCTTTAGCGCCCGCAGGAGCACCTGCATGTACCGGGTCAGCTAGTTTCTGGCTGACCACGGTACGGAGGAGCTCAGCTACTGAGGTCTCCTCCTCAACCTCCACGACCTCCAGCGCGTATTCGCCGGTTTTGGCCGGGAGCTTTGTCCGAATGGTCGTCCACTGCTCCTGAGGCTTTGCTTCAGTAATGGATTGACCCGCGCTGCCGGTAACCCAGTGTGAGGGTCCAACCAGCACCACAACACGAGATCCCTCTACACCTATGTAAGAGACCTTGTTTGGCTTGCATCCGCTTAGCAGCTCGGCGCATAGGCCAGCCGTAGCGGACGGGTTGACGTATCCCAGCATTGTGAGAACGAACCCCAAATTGTCCGGCCCCTCGCAGCCGGCGTATTCCATCGCCGTCACGGGCCAAATCATGGAAATAATGTGAGCCCGGACATTGAACGCCCATGATTCCCACATCTCCCGCACAAGCTCATATGGTTGGCGGTCCTGACGATCAGGGTAGATGTTCCGCTGATCGCGCTCATGAACTCACTGCATTGAGTGGCTGCGTTGGCAAGCATCGCTACCACGTGCCCCGGCACGTGGTACATGAGCTTTGCAGCCCCTGAAAAGGGAAGGCCGCCAGCCAATGGAAAGAACTTTCCTTCCGATGCGGGAACATAGTGCTCCCAGGTTTCGAACAGCGGGCAGCATCGTACCTCGCCGACTTCGCGGATCTCCTGGGGAAAGAACTTAAAGTCCACCTCGCCGCCGGGCTTAGCCGGGGGAACCGACGCCTCACGTGCCACCGACCCGGCGGGAATTTCCGCCCCAATGGTCAGCGCTACGCGGTTGGCGCCGTGACGTATCCATCCGACCCCTGCCGAATGAGGGTTTACCTCAAGCACAGGGTTCCAAAGGTGCGTGGCAGGGTTATGCGACAGCAAGTTCCCCGCCACAGCAGACGTCCCTTCGCCAATCGTCTCTTCTTTGAGAGCGATTGCCTCGACACGAACGCGGAACTGCCTTATCACGCGTTGGTGCGCAGGCCCCTTCTCAGTATGCTTGTACGCCTCTTGGGCGTTCCTACCGAGAGGGCGTAGCAAAAGTGCCAGACGGACGGTTACGCCCAGGCCAATATGGCTGAGACAAGAGTAATAACTCTCAAGAAGACAAACGGGCTTCGTCGATGTCCACACGCCTGTTAGCGTGTCGGCATCTCCGAGCGATGCAACGGCATTCCCATGGCCCAATATGTTCCATAGGGAAGAGAATTGTGTTCCATGAACCCATCTCTCGTGCATGCTGGCTGCATTGAGCTCTGTGCAGTGCCGCATCGGGAACACTAGATACCCGTCGCGTTCAAGCACGGGATCACCGGCGTGCCAATCCCCGATTTCCTTGCTCGGCATGGTAAGCGGCTTAGCGCGTTTCCAGTCAATCAGGTGAAACAAGGTGGGGGGAATCCCTATTTCATCCATGATGAAATCCACAAAATCATCATAGGAGCACCACAAGGCTCAATCTCCTTGCACATGGATCCTACTTCAAAAGCATGTGCATTGACCGTTTGCATCTTTGCCAGCGCATCGGCCGAGATGCAATGAATTGCCTTCATATACCCAACCACCGCCTTGGGTGGGGTACAAAGGGCAGTTGGGCGCTGGTATGCCCAGGCCTTGAATGCCTCCTCGGCTCCTGCCGGCTGTACATTCGAGGGCATATCTCTCCTACCCTTTACAACGGCCGCCTGCATGGCGCGAATAACATTTTTATTTGCCGCTTGGAAAAAGGTCTGCCAGCGTGAGTCGACCTTCGCCATCTCGTACAGCCAGTTCCCGCCTCGGGGAACCAGTGAAGGGGAAACGGCGGTAGACAATGTCATTTCGATCAGCGAGTTCCGAGTTGGCCCGCAGTGGAGCTCGGGCTCGCGCGGCATTGCCTCGCAGATGATTATGGCAGCCGTGTAGACGCTTTGGTCACTCAGCTCCACTTCACCTAGAAGCATGGCCTGGAGAATACCAGCCACGCGTAGGCGACGGTATTTCTTGATGGCCGGGACGAAAGACTTGTCCTCAATCATGCCCGTGTCAAATCCCTCCAGAAGGTTGAAAATGCCGGAAAAGGCACCGACAACCTGAGGGTCCTTGACACCGTCCTTGACTTGCACCAACTGCGTTTCAGCAGTGGTGCGATAACCGTACTGATCGGACTTTGCCGTCAAGTGCGGGTAGCAAATTCTAAGGTTTTCCGATAGCCGAGTAGGCCTCTCATCTGACAGCGCATTGGCTGCGTGCTTCGCTTCCGCTGGAAGCGGACCCAAGTTGCAGGCGCAGTTCGGGTTCATATAGTCCGCCTGCTGCCGCGCCGCCAAAGATGAACCTCTCGAGCGCGGGGCAGCGCCCGCCATTCCGCCGGCTGCGGATGCAGCCGCTGCCATGGCGCGAGTTTGCGCCCGGGAAGCGGTTGGGTACCACCAACACAGAAATGAATAATCACTCAAAGGTGTGTAAACCTCGAGTGTCAACTGTATCAGTATGGAGGGGTAATTCCCCTGGTGTAGGACCGAATATGGTCATGCCTAATGACAAACGGTCGTGCATTGACAACGATCCCATTACACAACTGCATAGGAAACTGCAAAGCTACCCTATGAACATGCCCACCCGGGCGGGAACTAACACAAACACAAACCAACTACTTGAGGCGAATGTGCCTGAACTAATGTCGCGAATTTGCGGTTGTTAGTGCAGCATGACTAATGCTGTAGTGAATAATGTCCATCAAGTCTACTCAACTCGAGACTGTTTGAAGAGCAGCGCGGGACACATATTTTACAACTAAATCATGCACAAGAGGATCAACACGTGTAGTGCGATACATCCTGTTGCATTTGAAAACTGGGAAAGAGTTCACATGTCGTGAAATACAAATTAATGTCAACGCATGCACATGGTCCTTATTTACAAGACATGAGCAATAGTGTACAACACGGCTATAGCGGTTTACGCCAAGCTTGACAAGAACATCGCGATTAGCAATCCAGGTATTTGGCTGTATGAAAATGCCTACGGAAAACTCCGTGTTCAGCGCGTGCTCAATTAAGTCGTTTAGACATGATTGGCACTGCTCTACCTGGTCACGTGCGCGCCTGATCTTGCTCCAATTCCCTCGCGTGGATGCATCGATCAAACTGCTATATCTACATAACAAAATGTTAGGTCTGGAGCCTTCAATTGTACCCCGTCTAGGGATAACAGGGCAAAGATTGGCCGGTCTAACAAAGTAGGTAAGCCATCTACCAAACTGAGGTTCAGGCGTTATGCCAAGCTCAGAATCGACGAAAACGTTTCGCGCATCGCAAACATTTGATCGATCCTCAACTATGTCAAAAACCATGTAGCTGGATTCAGCTAACTGGATGAATTTGTTGAAAAATGAATTTTGATCGGTTTCCATGCGTACCCCCCTAATTGGGGGGAGAACAGGTGCAGCAGGCTTTACGACAGGGAGGGTGGGATGGCTAATGAATTTCTCCAGGAATCCTGGATTAAACATTCCTAAAGTCTGCAAATTCCTACCCCATGTCACCTTGTCTACGCACGCTTTGGTGAGAATGTCCGCGCCTTGGTAATGCGATGGACATGCTACGAAACGAAAAATCTGTTCATTGTAGACTTCATTGAGCCAACTAATGTCGATTCGCTGAGTACGCGACATATATCGCATGTTTGGGTTGTTCCCAGTGATAATGATGCGGCATGCGGCCTCATTATCTTCCATACAATTCACCGTGACAGGCTTACCGGTGCCTTGACCGATAGCAAACTGCCAAAGCTGTGCAAGTGGCATGCCTTCCTTGGCCACGCCATGATCTAGTGCAACGATCTCCGCTTCGGGAGTCGATTTGGATACCGAAGTTTGCTTCTTGCTAACTGCGGTAATGGGAACATATGTCCTTGGGCCGACAAGGCAAATAAGGACACCAGATGTACTCTTGGAATCGGTACGATCTCCAGCGAGATCGGCATCGCAGTAAGCGACGATCTCGATGTCACTGGGCTTATCGCAGACCCACCCGTACAGGTGGAGGTCTAGTGTCGAGTTGATATAGGAAACAATCCTATGAAGCTTCTTGTCACACAGTCGATTCCACTTAGTGATCCGACTGGCTAAGGCCTGTACAGGTCTAATTAGGTCGTATCGACCCATTCTAGCTCCATACAATATTTTCATTAGCACTGCAGCCGCGGCGTCGCCTAGTACACCGGGCTGTTCGGCAATCACGTCTGTCGGGCAAGGAGACGGCTGCCCAAACAGCTGATCTACCTCCGGGTTGATGGGATTCTCATCGAACTCCGGTTTACTTTCATCCAGAAAAGGCGTCTCAGCCTTCACCAGAGGTCTAGGGTACTTGGGGAGGCATAGCTCCTTGTACCTGTCAACGCATGCTTCCATGAAGCACGCTTCGTTATATTTGATGATCTTCACCCGAGCCGGGTCGAATTTGACCTCGTCAGCTCGAAGTCGTTTCTCTCCGAAACGAATGTCAGGCATCTCTTTGGATGGTGGATGATCCACAGTCCAGGCAGTACGAGGGTCGAAGAAACCCTGTACCTCTGCTGCAGCAAACTCATGCTCGCAGCCCAGATACCTCTTGAGGGTACCCGGCGGTTCCATTGTAATTACCCGACCAATGAGGTCCCATCCGATCGATAGGTTAGCGGATGGGCCACCCATCTTGAAATCATCAACATAAACCACAAGAAAAAGCTTATACTTAGGGTGATAAAACACACTCGGCCATTCCGGGACACGGATAAATCCGACCTCAATAAGCCTTGCTTCGCAATGCTTTTCCCAGAACGTGCCGGCATCAGGATGCCCGTTTAGGGCAAGGATCAATGGACAGACCGGATCGTCATAGCCAGCATCAACCCAGGCTTGCGGCCATTGATCCTTAGGAATACGCACCCATGTCGTGGGACCCAGCAGCTTAGCTTGGGTATAGGCGGATTCGCCATCACTGACTTGTAGTGCGTGACCAGGCAACATGCCATATGCATCACACATCTTGCCTGCGGCCATTGTTGCCGGGCATGAGGTAGCTTCGGAAAACATGGCCCAGTGATTTGACTGGTCCCTCACAAAGCATCCCTCAAACACTACTCTCCCTTTGTACTTCCTATTAGGATCATCCTCAGGGAGTTCATGATTCTTTTCCACACATATGTCAAAAATTCTTCCAACATGGACAGTCTTGCCGTTTGCTCGCGCTTCGGCAGCAACTTTCTTCCACTCTCTAACCTTCGACTCATCCCAACATCCCAGCTTTCGGAGCTTTGTCCACTCCTTGAGGAGAGCTGCAAGCGCTTTGTCGTTACCAGCTTGCTCCTTCTTCGTCACAGGCCTTGCTACACAGGCGTAAAAAGTTGGTATGCCCTGTAGGTTGGGTTGATGCCCCGAAGCCTTGTTCGATCTGGGCATCGGCGGAACAGGATCTCCATTTAACCCTATGGCGGGACCAGCAGGGTACCCGCCGGTACTGCCGAAGCCATTAACCCCCCTGACGGTTACGTCGGGTTGTTTGACAGTGATCTTGGCATCAACAATCATGACTTTCTCGAGTATGAGTTGAGCGATCCTGTCTCCAGGTCGAACTCGAAACTCATAGTCAGAGTGATTAAAAAGCATCACTCTCACTTCTCCTGAGAAATCAGGGTCAATTACTCCTGCACCTACGTCTAGCATGTGCTTGACTGCCAGACCTGATCTCGGTGCGATGCGGCCGTAAACTCCGCTTGGGAAAGTAAAGGCGCATCCAGTTTGCACAAGAGCACTTCCCTTAGCGGGAACGATGATTCATCGCACGAGCTTAAATCTAAGCCCGCAGAGCCAGGCGTTGCCGAGTAGGGAGAGTTGCATAACTGTTCAACATGTGGACGAGCAAGGCATCCTTGTCTCGTCTCCATGCACACGGATCGGCCTCCGTTACCTCAACAGGCGCAGCAGGAGCGTCGTCCTCCTCGCTCAAGGTAGCAGGGGCAGCCGCATAGGGCTTATGCCCGTAAAGACCTTTAATTACGGCTTTACACATCCCAATAGGATATCGCGCAGTCAAGGGCGTAAGGCTTCCCTCGATCCTGGCGTGGGGGTAGCCTATTTCGTGGCTACACGTGCGCCCTCGTAGCTCGTTGGCTAGTTCAGGGCAAGAAGTGGCGATCCGCCACTGCTTCCTGATGGGAACACCATCGGACGTTTGCATTCCAAAGTCGCAACCGTCAACATCGACACACCTGATGTCGGGATCGTCGATTAGACGCCTCATGAATGGCTGTTTCCAACCAAGGCAATGCCTCGGCCACTCGAAAGCTATTCTACCTCCCTTAAAACGCACGCGTTTGGCGACACGAAGGAAAGCAGCAAACATGACCATCGACGTTCGTCTAGCTTCGTTGAGCTCTACAGCGAACTCGGGACCGTACTGGGACAAGTTAACATACTGCCAAGTACTCCACGGTCCGCACGGGATCGAGCCCCATAAGTCACAACCAGGATTCTGATCGACTATCTCAATCAATCTGGTCATATCCTTATTCTTTAAAATGTCGAACGACTCCTTGTGTACGCGAATCGCGTCACCCCCCTGTTCCAGCATTGTGGCGGAGAGCTTAGAGTCAGGTTCGCATGCAAATTCTATCAACAATCTCCGCTTTATCAAAGCGGGTCCAGCTGGTTTGGAGGGTGCGGCTTCGCCAGCACGCGCTCGTTTCAGAGCTTCCTCTCTTTCAGCCTCGATGTATATCCTTCGCATACCGACGGACATACCTCTCCAGTCAGTAGAAGAAATGGAGTTGGGTTTACCAGATCCAGAATAGGACCTCTCCTTCCTTCCCTCCTTCTGCTCATAATCAAGCTCATCACCGTGTAAGGTGTGGGCTTTAGGCTCACCTGCGTCGAGGTCTTTGACTTTGTCTAGCCTATCTTTAAACTTGGCCAGAGTGACCCTTGGAGCCCTGGAAGGAGCATGCCCCTTATCATACAGAATGGTCACGCCAGTCCAGAACTTTTGAGTTCTGACTCGATGTCCAGGGTTCAGGATTCTCCTGTCATCACGGATACACTGCTGCGTAGAGTCAATGTACTTCAGATGAGTTACACGAAAATCATCCACATCCGCTTGTGACGGGCCTCCAGGAGGCAGTGGAGATCTATCATCCCCGAAAAAGGCTTGCCGAGCATCGACATGATGTCTGTGCCAGGATTTGGACTCTTCATCACGCACCCAGTGGTCCCTTTCAGGAACATCAGCAGGTGCTTCAGAGTCAACAGCAGGATCACTACTGTCATCGTTAGGATGATCAGTACCCGGACCAACGGCATCGAGCTTGCTGTCCGGTTGAGTGGGAGCATCCGCTTTGGGAAGACCCTTTCCTTCTCCAGTATCTAGGAGCTGGACCTCCCTAGTCAGACGCTCATAGGCGGCCAACATGGGAAAAACGTATCCCTCTTCGGGGTTCCGCCAAATTCTTTTGACTTGATGAACACTGGGTCGAGAAAATCCGTTCCTAAAGTGTTCAAGATCGGCAACGTAGTAGTCGCCCTTCCACTGGCCACCGGGCTCTAATCTATAACCCAGGAAAATTCCAGGCTTTGACACTGGCCCGAATTTGGGCGCTTTAGATGCAGGGTCAATTTTCTGTGCCGGCATAGCGGGCACGTTGCTGTACTCGTCCTCTCCGTGATCGGACGGCCCTGAGTCATCAGCTAGTTCATCATCTCCTTCGGGCTCGAAATCAGAGTCCTCAAGAGGGTCAAACTCTTTTGGTTTTACAGTGAAATATGTCTCGCCAGTCCACGGAGCTTTTAGCTCCTTGGTGGAATCCGGACCGTATCTCCAGTCAACGGAGTGAATCATTTCTCCGTTTTCCTCATCGTACTGAACCCATGTGTCACGGTCAGCGGTGAGACGAATATGCTCGATTGGAGCGTCAACGCTGTCAGCTTTGAACAGCTTGGTCCTTGGTTCAATGTGCACTCTGACGAGTTTGCCAGATTCTTCATCGAAGATCCAGTGGTCGTTTGTAGGAACTTCATCAGCTTTGTGATGTTCGTCCCGTTCGGAGGCGTTTTTGAGCCCCCCCTTTTCGAGCCTACGCGGTTTTGGCGCGATGGGCTTGAAATCAACAAGACATCCGAATGGGATGAGTTGACCGGGAAAATCCCTGTCATCGTTTCTCTTCCCCCATGCGGTTCCTTCACCTCGATTTTCGAGATTTCTGGCCGCGCAAAATGCGCGAACGGCAAATGGCCACCATTTGGGCGATAAGCCGGCTTGTCTGAGGAGTACTCTTGCTCCATGCAGAACTAACTTCACTTTGTTTTCAATGATGCCATTCGTCTTTGGCATTCCGGGTGTGGACATGTGGTGCACCCAAGCCATTCGGCGAGTAGCCGCAAGAAACTCTCTAGCTTGGTCCGAGTATAACAGACCAATCTTGGGTTCGGGACCCATAAACTTATGAAAGGCTTCTACCGTATTAGGTACAGAGCGACTAAAAACAGGGAGTACATCTATGTACTTGGTCGCAAGATCGTAAAACACGACTGCGTCCGTTTCACCATTCACACCACGGTCCTTTAAACCGTGTAACACCATCGTGTCGACAGTGACAATATCACCGAATTTCGTGCATTCATGCGCGTCGGCACCGCCCCGGCGGTGCAAACGCACGTTCTCCATCTTTGCGCGTTGGCAATGTGGGCAAAAAGGATTCTTTGGCAAGTGAGACATCATGTGTTGAAGCGTTTTAGCTTCAGCACGTAACTGGGCTTCGGTCCTGTAGCCCTCAGGGTGTTTGATTTCAACAACTTCACCCCCCTCGTCAGGCGCGTCGGCCTCAGAGGGAGCTGCAGGGTACAGTGAATCGTTCATGGCAATTACTGGACCGGGCATTGCCGGTATCGCAGGACATGCATCTAAATTCGGGGCTCCAAACATAACCGGCCCTTTAGGCAGGTATGGGACGTTGTTTATAACGTCGAGCCTAACAGTTCTCCCGGATGGGCAGATGAGAACAGGCGTCTCAAAAGCATCCCACCGGAAACTGTATCCAAAATCCACGCACCTACGCCCTATCGATACAATCGAGGGTGTATTACCCATGACGAAGGCTTCAATATCCTCGTCAAGTGACTCAACAGTTGCATCAACTCTACCTTGAGTCCCAGCAACACCATTTGCGGTTTGCAAGGAATGTTGAGTTCGCCCATTCTTGATGTGGCGATGATCCTGCGCGGGAATGTCGTGCATCCCGACCAAGTCGAAAGGACACCCAGTGTCAGCAAGCCACCGGATTTCGATTTGAGGGCCAGGCATAGCAGGCATCTGATCAGGAACATTTTCCCTGATCATTCGAGGGCGACGAGCCCACCTATTATCAGGCACATACTCACCTAATTGCAACTGTACAATCTGTCTAGTAGTGGCAGCTAGGATTCTAGCATTCTCCTCGGACATCGCAATTACCTCGGGAGGTTGACGCAACCTATCCGGGTGAATGGGGTGAGAATGCGACCGCCGATTCATGATCGGCCTAGGCTCGTCACGAGTCCTTATATTCTCAACTTGCTGAATTTCAGCATTGTCATTGAAACTCAGCCCGCGAGCAGTGAGCTTAATCCTCACCGCCTTTGCGAGCTCAGAGTTATACTGGCCGCATTTACCGGGCAAGTAATAGAAATCCGTCCTAATGTCAATTGGCCCAGGAATCCGTCTGAATAAAGCGGATTTACGAGTCGGTACACTCAAGTCGACATCATCAATCAGAGCGTTGTCCGAGAGACGAATCGTTCGTCTGCGAATTACAGCTCTGATATTCGGACCACCCGGACACGTGCCTTGCAGTGTACGAGCGCCAATAGTGGTCACTGACCACTCCATTGTCCCTTCAGGGCGTTGAAACCGAGCTCTATACTCTTCAAATGCCTTGGCTATGGGATGAGCAGGGCAGGCAACAAGCCCAATAGCCTGAGGGTGACGGCCCGCCCCTCTCAAAAACCCGCTGACAAATCAGGGGCAGGACTATATGTCCTGTCGTCAGCAGTGGTAGTAGGTTCAGCAGACTCGGGTTGCGCATCGGCAGACTCGGTCGCTGGGGCCGCAGTGTGTTGCTTCGCTTCTTTCAGCAAATGCTCAGGTGGCTTTGCATGCTTGTAATCACACTTATCCCTCATGCACTTTCCATAGGCAACCCATTGGGCGCAATACCCTGGAATCAGGGGAGGACGCTCCTTGCGTTTAGCATCGGAACTCCCAGTTCTTGTGTGTGCGAATTTGCACTCTTGCCCGCGCGAACAGTATCCACGCGCGAAGTCCCTACACGCATCAATCGCAGGAGCGCCGGGCGACGTAGATCTGGGCCTCCTTGGGGGCTCGCCCCTAGGGCTAGGCGTACGCCGCTTGTCCTGCTCCCGATTCCTGGGAGAGTACCTGTCCCTTCGATGAGGACTAGGGGTATTACCGGTCCTCTTCCTTGGATCACTAGGAGGCCGATTAGGCCTATGGGAGTCTCCAAACGGAGATCGTCTCCTAACGGGAGGACCAGGAGCGCCAGGTTTCTGGGCTCTCTCCCTGGACTGAGATCGTTCGTAAAAGTCTTTGTGCATATTGACCTGATTCTTACGAACCCTCCAGCGGTCAATTTCGTTCTTGCAACGAGCACGAAGCCATTCATAGCTACAACATCAGGGTTGGATATGTTCCTATCCCATTCCCTGATATCATGAGCCAAACAGTTGAGGTGTCTAACCTTCTCACTGAATAGCGACCGCTTTACCTGTTCGGTCAGCGGTTCATCGAGACCCGCAAGGATGTGATCCCACTTCGCGATGAACCTTTCAAGTCGCTCCTCTTCAGTATAGAAAGATGAAACACTGCATCGCAAGTTTGAGAGCTCAATTATCCTGAACGATTGCTCTCCGATATTCGCAGTCCTTAAGTGGTCGTATAAGAGCCACAGGATCTGCCTACTCTTGATGCGATTGTTGGAGCGTTGAGCGGCTTCGGTGAGACGATTAATCTTATCGATGATCGCAACAGTCTTGATGCACTTCCGAATGGCTGCATTGAACCTGGCTTCAAGGATGTGGTATTTACATTCTCCATCCAGTTCATCAAAGGTCTTTGCCTTCTCGACTTCAGTTAGCCAATTGATGACGTAAAGTCCATCATAGCTGTAGGCATTGCTAACAGCTTCCTTCATATTGGCTATCCATACCCTCAGCCCAGCCGCGTCGGGCTCTGGCGGGAGGTCTATGGAAATGCACTTAGTCGCAGCTGTACAGTTCGGATCATGGTGGCTACTGTATCCGCCGCCACCAGTTCCGAAGAGATGCTGTGGAACCTGAGAACTACCGATTGACAATGCACACACAGGACAAAGGCGTGTAGCCTTCGGTATACAAATCTCACATGCCCTTTTCATGCATATCTTACATTCCTCAATTTTACTGGGATCAGGAATATCCCGATCACACATCCGACATTTCTTGTCAGGAGGATCGGGGCCACGCATGGTCGGCGGCTCAAGGCCTGAAGGATCCTTCGGCCTTGCACCGTTGGGATCAAATCCTGGATAATATCCGGCTTCACGTTTATCCAGGGGCACGGGGTGCGTAGCCTTCGGGGGACTCTGAATGTGAGCCGCACCGGGCTGACCCCCAGTTGGGGTGTCACGGAATCTGTCAACGGGTGGCCGCAGAGGCGGCGAGAACGACCGCGTCGGGTTCGTCTCAGGTATGCCTCCAGGCGACCTATTCCTGACACGGTTACCATCGGGATCCCTTCTCCTCCTAGTCTCGTCCCTAAGGCACGCAAGACAACAGGGACCCTGGACAAATCCAACTCTCCTGTAGTCATCCTGCCCAGCAGAATGCCTGGTACAGTAGTAGGTCTTACAAAATTGACACTCAATTCCCTTGGTCAGGAACGAGCTTTCCCTACAGACTCCGCATCGGGGTCCGTTACGGGAACATTCTTCACACAGGTTCTCTTTAAATGAGAAACAATACTCACAAATATCACCTCTGCATCCCTTGCAGTGAAACTCAGCCACGAGATGATTATACCCATCACCTACATATTTACATCTGGGTTTACCAGGGTTGCCAGGGTTCCCACCGGCAGCACTCTTCTTCCCCCCTCCGCCTGGGCTTTGCCAATCTGGAGGAGGAGGTGGTGGAGGATCACCATCAGGGTGGAGGTGGCCGCTTATCCGGAGTACGGGACGCGGCTCGCCTTCCTCCTGTGTGATCGTTCAATCCACTACTTGAGGCCTGGTTCGAGTGCCTGGACTCGAGGGAGTTAATTCTCTGGGCCGTATTACCCAGCACCTCGAGCATTTGCTCGAGCTTACTGTTGAGCGTAGTCGAAACGGCCATGTTATGAGTATTCTGCTTGTCCGTGTAGGATTTGCAGTCCCTTGACTTCATCTCAAGGTTGGCTTGTGTCTCATAAAGTTGGTCTTTAACCCACTTTATGCCGTCCCTATTGTTGGTCCAGCGTTGTTCGACATCTTGCATCATCCTATCAATCTGACATACCCTAGTGGACAGGTCCTCGATTTTGAGGTTCACTCCACCAATAGCAGGATGGTTGGATTGGCTCTCCACTAGAGATCTCTCGATCATATCAACACGAGCTATAAGCCCGGTTACTCGATCAGAAAGAGATTCAAAAACAGTTTGAACCTGGGTGATGGAGCGAGCAACATCATCGTAGCTGGCTCGCTCGTTTAGGGCATCGCCTATGCTTATCATGCGATCGGCAACGATCTTGACGCGTTGGCCAAGCTCGGTCACGATGTCCTTAGTCCCTTGTGATAGCTGCATGGCCGCGTTCGCAGCCTGCGTACACGTGCCATGGACGCATTGGTCGTATTTGGCCCTCCACGAGCTAACCTCAGTGGAGAGCTGCTTGATGCATTGATCACTTCTATCATTCCTACGACCAAGGTCTTCGACCTTAGCAACCAGGCGATGAATAATCGCACTTACCGAAGAGTCCACTCTCCCTCTTTCAAGGGCTGTTACAAGATCAGCAACCTCGTTGGGTTGCTCCTCACTCGTAGGACCAAATCCTGATCCGCGATCTCGAGGAGTGGACAAATCAACCATGATTGGATTAGATCTCGGAGGAGTTCTGAAATCATCCTGCACGGCCGTTGATGGCCGTGGGAACTCACTCCGATTAGGAGATTGACTCTGATACGGAGCAGATCTCCTTGCATCACGAACCGCAGAGTGATGTGTCATGCCCAGGCCTTTGGCCACGGGCAGTTTAGGAACAACAGGCCTATCCATTCGCATAGGAACATCAGGTCTCGAGTCAGCAACAACAACGTCATTCAAGTCGGTCGCATTGGACACTCTAGACTCAGACATCGATTCAATATCAGTCGCATTACTGATGGTATGATTGCGACTAGAACTTGATGCCATCATGGATCCAGATTCTATCGGAACATTAGCTCCGTCCATGTCGTCCAGAGCGAAAATGGAAGCCGCGTTGGGCGTAGGGCGAACACCTTGTGCGTTCATGCCACTTGATCTATTAAATTCCTCCTGGAATGCTTCGATTCCATCAAGCACGTTAACGAGTGTGTCCGCGTTTAGCGGGTCTCTACCAATGATCGACGCTGGATCACCTGATCGACCGCGTCCGGAGTCCCGTGCACTGGGGTTACCCCTGTGGGCAGTTTCCCGATCCATCCCCCTTGCCCTATGCGATCCAGTCGAATTTGACCTTGATCGTTTGCTTGGGGTTGGACTGGGATGCAAATCCAATCTATCTACGATATTACGCTCCCTAGGGCTCTCAAATCCTGAAAGTCCTGGGGGAGGGGACATGTTCCTCATGGTCGGGTTTACCGACGGCCTTGGCCTGACGTTACGACTGGCCACGTCAGGATTGAGATTCTCAATCGACAAAGGTAGCATGAATTCATCGCTTCCAGCAGCCCGTTTTGGGCTTTGGAATTGCGGGAAGGATGACGGGGCGGGTGGCCCTGGCATCCATGCGGCAAAATCCATACCAAAAATGTTTCCGTCGTTGGGCCATGAGGCTCTCCAATCGAGCCCACCGGATTCGGTCGGCAGATGAACATCGAATGCAACTCCACTGGATGTACCAAGTTCGGGATTACCGAGCGCTTGAAAAACTATACTACTGGTTGGCACAGGTCTACTGCTACTTTGAGAGTCACGAAACTCGGACTGACCAATATTCATCAGCTCCGGGAAAGATGAGGATTGAGCTCCAGGTGCGATACCGGGCTCGTCATCATCACGTCCTGAGACGGAATCATCATGGTCAGGACGATTAGCCCCATGACCCTGAGAGCGATTAGCTCTTGAGGCATTAGACGATAGATCATCAGTGCGAGTAGCACTGGATCTCCTGAAGGCATTGCTTCTGAAAAAGTGTGGTCCGACAAAAAGTCAGGACCGGAAAACATCGGCTGTCCGGGCACTGGTCGTCATTCACAACGTCCAAGATTCCGGCCTGGCCGAGAACCCACTCATCGGTCACCACATGAGGTCCATCCTCGGTGATTCCCGCCATGAGTCCTACAGTAGCCTATGGAAAACGGCGCCTGCAGGGTTGTTATTAAATGGGGTTCGCGGTGCCAACCGAGGACGAATCCTACGGCTGATAACCTGCGAAAGGGTTTGAAACAGTATTTCGGGAGAGAATAAACAGGCCCAATCCCACCAACAAGAAGAGATTGTTTAAGTCCCCCAGTCCCAAGGGCAAAGCGGTGCCCCCGGCTGGCACAACAAACGAACCAAACAGGCTGCCTTTAACCAAAAGATGAATGAACCCAGCAAGGGCAGAGACAACCGAAAGCAAGCACAAAGCAGCAAACCAAGCAGGCAAACAATGCAGCGAAGCAAGCAAAGCAAACCAGAGCGCGACCCTACCACCCCAAGTCCTGACCCACAGCCAGCCGGCCCCGCACCGCCGGCTGGCGAGCCCGTGGTGTCCTTTTCCACGAGACCGCCGCGGCGCCGTGCGCGGGTAGTTGACGCTATGGCAAGATTAGGATGCCGTACGGAAAAGCTTGAGCCAAAAGCCGCGTTGGGCTTTGGCATGAAACATGCTATGATAAAAGTACATGCCCCCAAAAACAAAAAGGAACCAAAGAAAATCCGTTCAAAAGAACCGTTGGGGGAAGGACCCACTTTTCGGGTTCCTTCTGCATATCCGGAATATCTGACCCCACAGCCCCCAGCAACTCTGCCAGTTGGCCCTAGAAACAGCCACAATCGGGGCTCCTAATTGTCCTCCCTTCAAACATCACCCCACCAACAGGAAACTCAGTTTAACTTGGCAGCCAACACACAAGGGGGGTACGAAAAGCACGGGCACTGTGGTCAAAAATCTCTGCAGGCGGGCAATGATCAGCCAACTTCCCACAACAGGAACATGGGCTCCCTTAACCCTGGCTGAGGGGTCATCCTACCAAGCCCCTTCAACCGAACAAACCCGCCAACTTGGCCCAGGCGTTTGTTTTTCCCATTGTGATGTGTCGAAATCTGTTGGACCCTTGTTGGGACATCCCAAACAAAGAGCAAGGAGCCTGCTGCTGTTTGCAAGGGTGAAAGTCTTCTTCGACATTCCCTGCATTTGCAACAACTTAATGGTGCAAAAGCAGAAAGCAAAGCATGACACGTGGCTGCATGTCAAAATGGGGTCCCTCCAAGTTATAATGCATCAGAAACCAACAAGAGCAAAGCCGAGCCACCGTGCCACAGGGCCACATTCCATACCCCCTGGCCCCCCTGCAAGACACCCAAGAAACACAAGGAACGGCCCTCGCTTGAGGCTTGAGTTGGTATCATTCCTACTGAACCAGCTCTAGGAAACCACCGGGTTTGGACGGCAACCTCTTACTTGCTGTTAAAGCCACGATTGTTTAAACAGCCTTTTGGTTTCCCAACTGCCCATCTGCACTCTCATTAACTGCGAGCCAAGAGGCTCGGTGACCCGCCAACACCGCGCGCGGCTGCTTGCGCTCCCCGGAGCAGCGCCGGCGAAGGCTCTTTGGCCTACCACCAGCGCCAAGGAGATGCCAGCGTCCTGGGACGGAGCTCGTTGTAGGCAACGTCAACAAGACCGTGGCCCTAGACTTATGGATTTGCGGTTTCTTGAAATAATTGCGCGTGAAAGAGCCTGGAGAAGCTGGACGACAGGTCTTCCGCGTTTGTGCAAACTGCCTCGGTTGCGACGCCTGATGGAGGCGGGTTCGAAGCAGGTGCGGAATATGAGAGAAACGGGCCGAGTGGCACGGCCGAGTGTGCTGCTTCGCAACCATGAAACTGCGAACTCCCTGCGGACTCTGTGGGGTCGATCATCGAAAACTTGCAAGTTTGCTTGTTTTCGTTTTGCTAGCTAGCTAAGCCAACTAGCTATCTGGCTGACTCTCTACCTGGCTAACTACCTAACCTGCTAACTAGCTGGACAAAGTACATGCACGCGCGTGCTCAGCGCGAGCTGCGATGTTCCGGCGCAAACGGCACAAAGTGAAAAACCACGCTTGCAGGCACTGGCAGTTCGCGAGAAGCAGGTGCCAAACTCTGGTTTATTCTATTTTGAAACTTCCGCAGCCAAGCCAGAAAAGCTGAAGCAACAAGTATGGCCAAGGGCCCCTTGACTATTTTTTGACAACGGCCCTTAGGACGTTACCTATTGCTTGAAACCAAAGGCCCTCCCACCCAGGAATGGTTATTAGAACCTTCTTGCAACGGTTCATAGAAGGGTTCTGACTGTCTACTAGTTCCATCCCATACTTGCCATGGAAACCACCAAGGAAATGGTCCCTGCTGAAGGAAAATTGTCTTACACAGGACCCTTTTGTCAGTTTCCACGTTAGTGGATGGGACGGAAAGGGCTGTCTCCCTTTGGTCCTTGGGAGATAAGAGGATCCCAATTGCTATTACCTCCTCAAGGGTTCCCAAATGGTTGGATGTAAATCTCGGTGTAGTTCTGATGTCCATCAAAGGGTCCCCAATCGTCTTGGAAAAAATAGATAGGCCAGCAACTGGGCGAGTGTCCTGCTCCTATTCAGGTCCCACCGCCCTGACGTGTTATTTGAGCAACCAAATGGAAGGACTATGCCGGATGCAAGTGTGACTCTGAAGATTGAAAGAAGAAAGGAAAATGGAAAATGGCGTCCGATCCCCTTGCTCGGCCTTTTGGGGGTTCATCTTTACCAGGAACTAGGGATTGCGCACGCGCAATTCCACGAAAAGTGGACAAGGAGTCATTGTCCCGCACAGAAACCCGGAGGAAGCGGCCTCGCAGGTTTAAGGGTCAACATCAACCAAATCTAGCAACTCTCGATGGAGCGATCTCCGCCGAACAAAATTGGCTAGTGGCTGGTTTGTGTGCCAAAACACAACGCAGTTGGTGAACATACAGCGATCCAGCAATTCTGGCCTTTGATGATAAGTTAGATAGCTCTGTGTTTGGCGATTGCTCGAAAAGCAAAACAGCCTCTTTCACCAAGCTTGATATGATTTCTCGCCTGTGTGCCTGAGCCGCGCGCACTACCCGCGCAGGAGTCGAGAACCGCCGACACCGCCGACGCTGTCGCCTGTGTCCAAGCGGCAGGGTGAGTCATTCCCAGCCACAATTCCTCGTCAGTGCGCGATTAGTAACCACCCCCCCTTTGGGTTCCCCTGTCCCTCCCACATTCCCACAAATACTAAAGTAAAGGGCCAGCAAGGCTACCCAAACATTTTTTGCGCCTCGTCCTTTTACTTCTGGCCCCTTCCCAAGCAAATGAACTGGAAGCAGGAACCTGGAGCGTCTCTCCTTTTCTGGCTTGGCGGGGGAGGCGGATAATCTCAGTTTGGGGGACTTGTCGAAACCTTGTCGACCTTGAAGGGGGAGCCTTTACTACTCAGGGGTAATCATTACTTGTTGAAAATTTCCATGAAACCCCAAAAGTTGTCTAATCCCTAAAGGCAGGTTCCACCACAAGATGAGAACTTGTAGAACTCCAGGTCAACGTTCAGGAGAGTGCTGTTTGGCAATGCAATGTCCGCTGCAAAGCCCACGAGGCTGCCAGTAGCGGCATGACAAGCAAGGCACTTAATTGATGATGGGCGCTTTCTCGAAACAAGCATCTGTCCACACATCTCAAAACAACACACACACAAACACACGCACGCACGCACGCACGCACGCACGCACGCACGCACGCACGCACGCACGCAGGCACGCACGCACGCACGCACGCACACGCACGCACGCACGCACGCACGCACGCACGCACGCACGCACGCACGCACGCACGCACGCCACGCACGCACGCACGCACGCACGCACGCACGCACGCACGCACGCACGCACGCACGCACGCACGCACGCACGCACGCACGCACGCACGCACGCACGCACGCACGCACGCACGCACGCCACGCACGCACGCACACAACACGCACGCACGCACGCACACGCACACACACACACACACACACACACCCACACACCACACACACACGCACCCACACACACACACACACACACACACACACACACACACACACACACACACACACACACACACACACACACACGCCACACGCACGCACGCACGCACGCGCGCGCACACGCACGCACGCACGCACGCACGCACGCACGCACAGCACGCACGCACACACACACACACACCCACGCACCCACGCACGCACGCAACGCACGCACGCACGCACGCACGCACGCACACGCACGACCACACACACACACACACACACACACACACACACATGCACACACACACACACACACACACACACACCTAAAGGCAGCTGCTTAAAAAAGGAGGACTTCTGTCAAACGGATGTTCCCTGGCTGCCAATAGTTGCCAGACCTGAGGAAAGCAAGGAATGCATGAAAACCATGCCCTTCAAAGCTCGCCGGAAGAAAGCCTTGGCAACTGGTCTCCAAACAGCCCCCTTTCTTGGCCAAGACGAGAGCCCGATATAACCTCCCCATGTTTTAACTCGCCAATGCGGACCTCGTACAAACTGCAGGGAAACCCCGAATGGAGACAAACCATCCGCAGAGTAAAAATCAAACCAATCCAACCAAGGAACCTGCATCCCAAACCTGAACAAGACCCTTCGAAACCAAATTTGCGGGGAAGGCATCAAGGTTAAGGCCAAGGCGCGCTTGCAACGAATGATAGACGACTTGGCCAGCTGGAACCGGCCAGGCAAGATTCCCTCAACAGGCTGGCAAATTGTACCATGCCCCTTGGAAAATGTACGGCTCCTGGTCTTGATAACATGAAACACAAAGGGGCAAATATGAAGCATAGCTCCCAACATACGTCGGAAACAAAACACGACTGCCCAAACTCATCCTCCCAAATCCATCGACGGTTTGCCCGGCAAACCCAGAAAACGCAAACACCGCGATTTGCCTCCGGCGACCACTCACCCCGCGCGGCGGCCAGGCGCCGGATGAGGCGCTCGTGGGGCGGCGTGGCAGCCGGGTCCTTGAAACGAGGAAAACGCGTCCACCCAAATGCGCAGTAGGAGCGCGTGGTCTTTTGAGGCGATTTTTTCCGGCTGGGTTGTAGGGATTTGTCGAAGGCAAAGCTGCCAGTTTTGTTTATCTTGGCACTCGGTTGTACCCCACCTAACCTCTAACCTGACGCGTGTCGGATGTGCGGTGCCTGACGAGCGGGGAACAGTAGCTGACGCGTGGCTCGTGGCTGGGGGGGGGGTTACGCGGGGGGCACCTGACGAAGGGGGGATAGTAGCTGAGGCTGACTAACTAAAAGTAGCTGAGGCTGACTAACTAACCACCAAACCTCCCCGCCTCCTCCAGCCTCCGCACGCGCCAGGTACACTAACTAGCTTCAGGTGCCCCATATTCGCGCGTCCGCGCGTCGGCACCCGCGATTGCAATTAGCACGTGCTGGTGCGCCTGACGCGTGTGCGGCGGCAGGGGGTACGTTAGTTAGCAAGTTGGACGGGTCGCGGATTGGGATGGACGGTGCCTGCCGCGCGGGAAAGGGGGAAAGTAGCTGACACATGGCTCGCGGGAGGTGTTTCAGCGGGGGATAGTTAGCTGATGCACTGATCGGGATAGGGCGCGCCTGACGTGGCAAGGGGGGCTAGTAGCTGAAGGGATACGGGGTCCCTGGGTCGTAATTGTTGGAATAGTGGGCACCTGATGCGCGGAGGCGACGCGCGGATCAGAATAGAATACGACTCCTTGACACATCGTTGCACGCACCCTCCAACGGTGTATATATCCGGTGTCACGATGATGAGCTCGCAGCGGCAAGGGTGCACCCTGGGAAGCAAAGCCAAATGAGCACAATCGCATCGTTTGTTAGGAAAGTACATTGGAGGCGGCGGCTGAACAGGACTTCACGCCGGCGCAGCAGCTGGTGGCGGTATAAGGCCGCACTGGCCCAGCTGTGTCTGAAGCATTGCGCCTCGCTGCCTTGTTGCCTGCGCCTGCTGCTGCACCATTCCTTGTAGCTGCCGCAAGCGTTTGTTCACACACTCGCAGCAAGAATGGAGTGATTTTGACCGCCTTGTGAAGCAGTTTTCTGGCTTCACCTCGGGTGCCTGGGGCAACTGTTGCAACAGGCTCCTCTTCTTTACCAGCAGCTCGATGATCGGCGTTGCCGAGTTGCCGAGGTCGGGACTCAGGAAGGAAGGGGGGCTTGCTTGCCACTGCCTCGCTGCACCACATTTGCCAGACCCCTCTGCGCAGCAGGAACGGCGTGGATGACCTTGACGTTAGCGCTTTGCAGTGTCCTCATGACGTTAGCGGTCATCTGAATCCCAAAACTCAGATCCAAGTGGAAGCCAAACAAATCCCACTCGATGGTGCTCTTGTTCATCGCGTCAGGCCCCTCGTCCAGCCATGCGCACGCAGCCATGAGCACTTGCTCTCCGCTGGGGCCATGGCCTGGCATCAGTAACGGGGGGATAGCAGCAGACGCGCGGATCGGGATAGGGTACCTGATGCGCGGGAAGGGGGGATTGTATTTGACGCGCGGATCAGGCACCTGACGCGCGGAAGGGGGACAGCAGCTACGCGCGGGAGCGGGATAGGGGGTACCTAATGCTTGGCACATACCCGTCCCTTGTTAATCCTGAAGACCAAATAAAAACTGGTTCGGGGTCAACAAAAGCTTCTTCTCTTAGATTTACTACTAAAAAAAGAAACGTCAGCAGAACAAAAACAACTTGTCAAGGATCAAAAAAACTTGTCAATTTTGCGGCAGGCGCAGCACTTTCGCAAGGTCAGGTACAGGCTTTGTGGCTGGCGCAGCACTTTCGCAAGGTCAGGTACAGATTGTGCGGCAGGCGCAGCACTTTCGCAAGGTCGGGCCAGATTATGCGGCAGGCGCAGCACTTTTGCAAGGTCAGGTACAGATTTCGTGGCAGGCGCAGCACTTTCGCAAGCGACAAAAAAAAGATAAAAAGAAATAAACATGCAGAAAAAGGGAGAAAGAGAGAGAGAGAGAGAGAGAAAGAGAAAGAGAAAGAGAAAGAGAAAGAGAAAGACAGAAAGACAGAAAGACAGAAAGACAGAAAGACAGAAAGAGAGAAAGACAGAAAGAGAAAGACACAAAGAGAAAGAAAAAGAGAAAGAGAAAGAGAAAGAGAAAGAGAAGAAAGAGAAAGAGAAAGAGAAGAAAGAGAAAGAGAAAGAGAGAAAGAGAGAAGGGAAGAAATAAAGTGCGAGAAACAGAGACAGACAGAAACAGAGAGAGAGAGAGAGAGAGAGAAAGAAAAAAGAAAGAAAGAAAGAAATAAAGAAAGAATGATCGAAGATGTGATGATTCCACAAAGGGTGCGTTAATCTCTGCAAACATTCTAAAAACCAGCGGGGAGGTTGGGGTTGGGGGGGAGCGGGGAGGGGCAGCCCCACCATGATGTCCGGAGAAGTGATGTTTCAACAAAGGGCGCGTTCATCTCTGTAAACATTTCTTAAAATCAGCGGGGGGGTTGGGGTGCAGCAGCCCCCCCCCCCCCCCGATGATCGAAGAAGCGATGCTTCAACAAAGGTACATCCACTGATTCCCGAAACCGATATTGAGAACCTCTCAAAATGTTTCACATTTCCTTCCCTTCGTTCCTTCCTGCCTGCCTGCCTCTTTTCCTTCCTTCCTTCCTTCCTTCCTTCCTTCCTGGAATTCCTTCCTTCCTTCCATCCTTCCGTCCTTCCGTCCTTCCTTCCTCCCTCCCTCCCTCCCTTCCTTCCTTCCTTCCTTTCTTCCTTCTCCCCATAGGAATGAGAAGAAGTTGGCCTTTCATCCCTAATAAGTTCTTATTGATCCCTAATAAGCTTTTGTTTGATCCCTAATAAGTTCATTTTTGATGCCTATCCCATAGTTTGGGCACTCCGACACCAACTGAACAGCAATTGAGGAAAGGCCCGTGAATCCACTTGATGAATCTCGAAGGGTAGCTTATAGTCGTTACCCTTTTCAGGTCTGATTACAGGGGAACCGAAAGAAAAACAAAAATCCATTCACATAGATTCACTTCCAACAAAACACCGACGGATCTGCGTGTCGGAACGATTCCGGTTCGAGGCCACGGCCAGAAGAGCCAGGAGAGCAGCCGGGCGATCCAAATGGCCCAGGTCGGCCTCGTCTCAACGTCTCCCGGATGGCATGGGTCTGCATCACAAGGGGTAAGCTTCCCATATGGTAAATGAAGCTTATGGCTCAAGCCATGCCAAACCCAAGCCAGGAAAGCGCTAAGAGGAAAAAGGCAAGGATTCTCCCAAGAGGCAAGGGGAACGCCTAAACATCACGACCGGAAACCCACTGGGCAGGTGACAGAAACAAAGACAGACTGGCACTCGTGTCAACGAAGTCACTAAACTGCCTCTGCCATGAAACAAAGTTCTAGAAATGTTGCTTTGATTCATCACATTGAACTTCTGTCCTGAACGGCTTGCTTGAGATTAAACAGTTGATCCCACCCGGAGATCTAATTTGCAACCCAAAGGAGCTGAAGATGAAATGGTCAACTTTGGGCTGGCATGACTTGAGATGGCTGCCAAAAATTGAACGCCAACAAGACAAAAGGTATCCTTTCACTGTGCCCAGTTCAAACTCCTGAGGTATTCCGTGCCTTGGCAGTACCCTTGCAGTGCACGTCCAAATCCTATTTGAGTCCAGCCTGATAGCCGTAATATACCAACAGTTACCAACAAGCACTGTGGGTTTGCTTTTGCTTAAATGGACAAGCAAAGGGACACGCCGCATCTTTCAGAGGGTCCGCCATGCCATAAGAAACATATGTAAGCACGCCGTTTGAGTGCCTTTGCGTCTAAGCTTTTTTGTCAGTTCTGTCTGATTACTATTTTTTGGGGGAAGGGGATTTACGCGAAGTCAATGGGGCACCATCCATGTTGGGGGGTTCCCTTCAGAGTCTGTCCGTTTCGGAAAAAGAAGCATCAGAGTGGGTGCCCGCCTTCAGCGCCTGAGCGGTCCGGTGCAAGTCCGGGATGAACAAATGCCTCGGCCGCTTGAGCTCTCCGGGCCGAACCAGTCTCGTCGTTTGTTCTTTCGCTCCCTTGCTGGCTTGCCACATCCACTCGTGCGTGCCGTCTCAGGTATTTCTCGCGTTTATGTTGGCATGTCCCTCCAGCGCCCTCCCATAACAGGGCCCCTTCCAATATCTTCGGAGTCACCCCATCCCCTTTGAACTTCCCTCAACAACCAAGTGTTGGACGCCCCCAGAACCTCATACGAGCAATCCTCCATGTGCAAAAAACAAGATCCTCCGCCTCCTTTTGTAGATGAGTTGGAAACGGCATCCGAATTCCCCTCAAAGAGATGGGAAGCCGAGATAGGAAAATCTTAAGGGGAACAAAGGGGAGACCCTGAAAGAGGAAAGCTCGCTTTTGGTAGCCCCGCCAGTCAGGCTTCATGTCTGAAGGGTCATTTCATACCCTCAAGACTTGAATGCCAGGAAACCAAGGAAAAAAAAAAAAAGAAGAAACGGAAAAATGCAACTTCTCGAACCACCGCCTCTCTCTGTCGCTTCGGCCGAAACGACGCACGGATGAGCCGAGGCCGCGGCTTGGCAGCGGCGGCGCCCAGGGTGGCGGCGCCCCCATTGGCCACCAGTGGCTGCGAAGAGCCCTACAAAGCCCACGCGTTGGCGGCAAGTTCAATTCCCCGTTTCGCGTTTTGGTCGGTGCTTCCGGGAAACCTGGCAGAAACCAATTCCGCTTTGGACCAAATTTGGGGCAAACACAGATGTGAGAGATCGTAGGGGGCAACCCAGGGGGTCGCACACAAATTTCCCAGGTCCTCTTGCAAGGTCAGGATGTGCTTCACCGTGGGGATGAAGCTGGGTTTTCCTGTTTGAAGGAATCAGAGGGATTGAGAATGGGGTCCTACGTGAAATGCTCATTGGACGTGGCAGGTTGGGACGTTGTGCACCTCCCAAACAGCATCCAAGAGAACCTTCAAGGGGCCTGAAAAGGGGCTGCCGCGAGAAGCGGGAGAAGGCCAACCCGACTCATGCGGAGGTGGATTTCAAGGCCATTTGCTGAAGATCAATTATTCAGAGATTGTGTCCACCAATCACTTTTGGTTGGCTTGCGAATGTCTTCCATGCTAAACTGATAGACATGTGTGTTCCAATCAACTCCTGGACCTGGTATTGAAGAAGTACGCAAAACAATGTACAGAATCCAAAGGCCAAATATGCGAACCTGATTGTAATTGGGACTGCCCCTCTAACCTTTATCCACCTTACCCTGCCATCTGCAAACCGGTGTCTGTTTTTACTGGAAACCGCACCTGTGTTCGGGGGATCCACCCCGTTGCCCCTTGCTCACATCGCTTCCCCCCCACTGCGACCAAATGGCCTCGAAGAGCTCCCGATACTCCTTGGCCTGGACGTGGCCATCCCACCCGAAATCGGAAAATCTCAAACTGAGCACTGAACTTCAAAAAAGGGCCCCGCGATGTGAGGCAGAAATTTAGCTGGTGCCAGTTGAGAAAGGACCCCCTACATATTGAGTTTCCTGCGAAGTGGGCATGTTCAGACTCTGCCTAGTGAGATGTTAGATCCATTTTGGCAGTCCTAAGTCAATTGCTTGTGTTCTGCTGTTGGCACCTGGGACATCTGAACTTCTGTAGCGCCAGCCGTGAACCTGAAATACAAGTCCAACTCAATTAGACACACACCTGGGTAATTCGAAAGGACCCACACGTGCCCAAAATATAAGCCAATTAACGGTTTGGTTTGCTGATTCTGGGGGCTCTCGGCTGTTGTTGAAAGGTCCAAGGTACTACTGTACTGCCATTGCCGATGCAATAAACAACCTGCATGGTCAATGCAAGCCCTTCAATTTCCAGCCGGCCAGCGCTGCCCAAAGAGGATCTTGCCATTTCACGTGGGGCCTGGGGCGACCGCGTGTGAAAGCTTTTCCATCCAAGTTCATCCGGCTTCGACCTTTCCAGCGCCTCCGGGTCAAACCACAGCTTGCCCCCGCAGGGCTCGATGAAAATGCCAGTGTCCGGGTTGTGCAGCCAGCCCTCCTGCCACAACCGCCCTTAGCCCAAAATTTCCAATCTCGGCTGGATTCCAATGGATACACGTCTGTAGACTTTTCTTGGAGCCCCGGAGCTGGTGCTGTGGGCAAACTGTGCAACGCAAGCCCGGCAAAGCTATGGTGTGGTCTGATGCTACTTGCAGCCAAGCAAGCTCCAGTCGAAACAAGGCAAAACAAAATCGCCCCAAAAGGTCTGGGCCGGCTTGAAACTACATTGCTGATGGCCTCTGGTTAGTCCTGGCTCAAGTCTTGCCGAATCCTTCCCAGGTATCATGTTGGCTGACAATGCACTTGAGCTTGGCTGTGGGGTCAAAGAAATGAGGCCGCGCAAGCGCCACAAAACTTTCTCAGGGACGGGAACTTCATGCCTTGCACTGTTGTGCACGGGACAAGCGCAGCTTCATGCTACTAAGAAGCGCAAGATTGCAGGGTGCCCCAGCAGTTTGGGAGCTGATAACTGCCAAAGCAGCCAAGGCTAAGCTGTTGAAGAGTTAGTGACAAGTGGCGGACCCTAAGCACTTCCCAGCCAGTCCCCTAGGCCAGTACTAGGCGGGCTCTTCTCCGCTTATCTTCGGAGGTCGAAAGAGATCCGGTGCATTCGGAGAGATATGGCCGTCGGCGACAATTTCCTTTTAATTTTAATAAAATAAACGCCAAGACACAAAAATAGCCCCTTGCTCTTTCTCGCACACTTCCTCATCCATCAAGACAAATTGACTTTTGCACTTCTTCAAGCTCGAAGAAATTCTCCAAGTGCAATGTTTCTGAACTTTGCTTGTTCTCAGAAGTTTGTCACTTTTTCTCAAAATCCAGTTTTGACGCAAGACAGTGCGCTTGGTCCAACTCCGGTGTTGTCAAGCGACTTTGAATGGGACGCATGGAAAGACGACATGAAGCGGAAGTCTCGATGGGAAACGTCGAACTACACATACATTCTCCCCCCCCCCCCCCGCCCCGCCGGCCCCCAATCACCCCCAAGCAGCGCTAAGCCCTCCAAGTAGTCCAACCAACCCAACAATTTCAGCCAGTCCTCCCCGAAGGGCTTAAAGCCCGGTGGCACCACGCTCTCCTGGCGCATTTGCAAAGTTTCTGCGTGTCAGCCAAAAAATCCCGAGACCAAGCTACAACAAAGCCATAGCAGAAGGGCAAAAGGCTATGGTCGACCGTCCGACCTGCGCAAACCTTGCTCTCCGCTGTCCCACGCTGTGCTTCAAACCATACAACTCATCCAAACACAAACACTGTCCTGCCCCCACCCCCACCCCGCCCACCCCCCACCCATCCATGTGAGTGGCACAACGAGCGCCTGCTGGTCCTCCCGCTTCTTGAAGAGCTCCGGCTTGTGCTGCTTCACGAAGGAGAGATTCGACTTGGTCCTGAAGCACTGCTTGCCTCAAAAAACACGTAACCTCTAACCTGCAGCTCGTAGAAGACAACTCAAACTGCACACCAGGGGTCCAAAAAACCGCTGAGCCACACCCAGTTCGCTTGCCGACATGTCGGAAAAAAAGTCGCAGCCCTCCCTGTTTTTGAGTGTTTATTTCGAGGGTGTCGGAGCCCAACACAAAAGGGGATGATCGACTCCACACTCAGCTGCTCCGGCAGGTCTGACGGGCCATTACTCCCACATGTGATTTCTCTTTTCTGCATTTCGCCTGTGCCGGGAGTAAAAAAGCTTCGTGGGGGCGCAATGCGCCACTCCTAGGCTTTCAATGCGGCACACCTGTGCCTGCATCCATGCATCCCTGCATCTCTGCATATCTGCGTCAAGCAGGGACGGAGACTGGCAGTTTTGCCAGGTCATACCCCTCCGGCAGGATGACTTCCAGCTTCCTGCAATTACACTTGTCTCGGTACCATCTGGAGGTCACAGAGTAGAAGAGCGCCACACGACCTGCCCCGTGCGCCAAGGATGGGTCTCCGTGTCCCGTGAGTGTCACATGCTCGGAGGGCGCATGAGTGACGATTACGTCAGCGTTCCTCACGTGGTTGTGGCGCCAGCCACTGGGAGCAACCTGGCGGCGTCAGCAAGCGGAAAACTCCGGCTTGCGCAAATCTTAAAAGGACCTCAAAAGATTGCCATTCTCAGGGGTTCGCTTCCCGCTTCAAAAGCAAACCTGCACCGCGTACTCCGCTGCCAGGGCGAACATGCGCGCAAGCACCGCATCATCCACGCCACTGTTGCCAGCGGCTGAGGAGCGGCGGAAGTCCAAGGCAGATGGGTCCCGAAACACCGAGGCGTTCGCGCCCAAATCCGTGATCCCGCTGGCCTGGCCCACGTTCACCCCACCGCCAGCGAAATAGTTGCCCTCCGCCAAGCCGCCTGAGGGTCAGAGGTTGAACATGTTAATCGCCAGAACCCTGAGGTTTGCCCGCCCCCGCACCCTAAAAGGTGTCTGGAGGCCAATGTAAACCCTAAGTGCTCGTGGGGCCAGTGTGAACTGGTGGGCCCAACATAAACCTAAAAAGTGTAGGTTGGGCCAACATAAACCCCACATTGAACCCTGAAATGCGTTTGCGGGCCCAACATAAACCCTAAAGCGTGGTGGTGGGTGCACCTTACATCAACCCTAAAACAGTGTTGGTGGGGCCATAAACCCCAAAACAGCGTTGGTCGGGCCAGCATAAACCCAAGACAGTGTTGGTGGGTCCAGCATGAAGCCTAAAAGGTGTCCGGGGGCCAACACAAACCCTAAACACAACATAAATCCTACGAAGTGCCTGGGACCAACATGAACCCTTACAAGCGTTTGTGGGCCCAACATAAACCCTAAAACGTGTTGGTGGGGCCAGTATAAACCCGAACCAGTGTTGAGGGCGGGCGAACCACAGGGTTGGCGCCAACATGCTAAATTCAAAAGGTTATTTTTGAAGGTCGGTTTCCTTGCATCTTATCTTTGAACATCATCCAAAAGGAGGAGCGTCCTAGATTTCCGACCACCCCCCCCGTGACTTCCAGCCTTGCTCAAAGTGCCTCGCCACATCGAAGGCGTTTGAGCCGGCAAAGGTCTGGACCAGGTTCTCGGTGAGGGTCAGGTTGGGGATCAGCTTATTGTTCTTGCAGGTGATGCCATCCTTACGCCATTGAAAACCACACCGCAGGGCTCGGAATAGAACCCGAAAAACATCCCGTTTTTGGGATTGGCACTTCCCAGCAGGCATGGAGGGAAGCACAAGTGCCCGGCTTGATTTGAAGAGGGGCCCAAAAGGAAGCGAGACGGTAAAGTGGATCCACTTTTTCGGCTATGATTGTTGAAGTTCAAACTCCTATTTGCAACTTCGTTTGCGGCTGACGCTCACGTTTGATACTTTGCTGCTGACGCACAGAGATTCGCTGGCTTTCTAAGTTCGACCCTCAGCTAGTGGCGCTGCATTTTTTGTCTGACGCCTAAACTGCGGCGCTAAAATTCGAAGAGAAATGCATTCTTGAAAAACAACATGTTTGGCTTAGTTGTCGTCGCAAATTTCAAAGGAAAGCCTGCCCAAAACTGAATATGTAAAAAAGATAAGGGTGCCATACAAGCAGCGGGGACGGGGTGATCCCGGCCCTCTTCCGCCATGATGGCATTGTTCTGCACCAGCATGTTGGGATTTTCCTTCAGCCGGAGATGATCTACACCGCCAAATAGCATGAGATTCTGAGAGATTCGGGCGGTCATCTTTGTGTCTTTGGTGATGTCGGTCAGTATACTCTTGCCCTCGTCGATGACCATGTTGCCTCTTTGCGGGTTCAGCAAACACACCACGTTTCCATTTGGCAGAACACGCAAAAGCAAATATGCCAAACAAAGTGAAGCTGCTATAGCCTTTCGAGGGGATGAAGGAGTAGATGCGCTGCTCTACATTGAAAATGAAGTTCCCATAGAAGTCCCAGCGGAAGTACTGTGGATCATCGGGGTCTCCGAAGCTCCTCTCCCACTTGCGCATAATGCCATGGCCACCGCTCAAGGAGGTGTGCCCGATGTTGTAGATGACGTTGTGCCTGGGGAAAACGGCAAAAGCCGTCCTGAAAGTCACACCCCATGTTTGAAAGGTTCACCCCTCCAAACAAACGGCATCCCTTGACTGGTCCTGAGCGCCAAACCCTGCCTAACCGTGACGTAGCGGCCCTTGTAGATGTTGACGGCCTTTTGCGCCATGTCATGGATCACACAATCCTCAATGATCACATGCTGGCCATCCACATCAAAAGCAGTCTTTCCTCAGCTCTGCAATGTCCATCTCCGCAGACACTTAGGGGGGGATTTCAGGAAACACCCAAGAAACATCATCAAAACATGGCTGAAGCTGCTAGAGGTTGACCTTGGGATGGCCAAACAGCCTCCCAAGACCTTGAAAAACAAGGCAAAGCCCAACCGAGCGTCCTCCCAGGCGTACATCCTGGACGCCCCACCAAGACGTCTTCAGGATCTCCCAGTGGTCATCCAGCTCAGATGCACCATACCTTGCGCAGCCCAGCGGCCAAACAAGAGTTTCAGCTTGGACGCCATCAAAAATTGTCGAACAACCAGGGTCATCCTCTGCACCACTGACAGCGGCAAATGAAGGCCTCAACCTCTGAAAGGGCTTTTCAAGCATGAGATGCATGCAAGTGGTTGGGAAGCCCAAGCTTTAGTCTTTTGGGCCCTCAGTCGAGTCCAAGGAAAGCCAAGGAAGATGTGTACCATGCATTCTCTCGCTTTTGGGAAATGGTTGCAAGGAGGAACACAAGGTACACCAACCAATGATTGCGGGCCTTCACTTTTCGGAAGCAAATATGTGGGAATGCGGGAATCTAATTGGGATGGTGTCGACAAACCAGAAACGTCAGGTGTTCAAAGTTCAAAGACCGACTTGAGATACCAACACATGGATTCCAAGTTGTGAAACGTTCAATCCCATGAACTGTAGCCGAAAAGGTTGGACACGCGTTGCAACATTCGTCTCGGCTGGGGCACATCTCCAGGCCCCGGAAGGTGACTCCGGAGCTGCCCTGCGGCACCCGGAACCCGATCTTGTTGGTCTCCACCTCACACGACACGGGTCGACTAACGGAAAGTGAGGCCTTGGGCCTAAGGTCCAAAGCTGTTGGATTGTAAAAAGGATTGCCATTTTCAGGGCTTCAACTGAATTTGACACATGCCGTCATATCTTGGAGGGTCCTGCAAGGTTGATGTTGGTCAGCACGTGCAAGTGTGGACCTCCTCAATCACTTAAAGGGCACCCTTGCCCAAGCTCTGCCGGGCCCCAAGTTTCACTCCAAAAATGCCTGGAAGCAAACCCGCTCCCCCGGCAAGCGGGTGATTGTCACGGGCTGGTCCGGCGGCAGGTCGACCACTAACTCTTCGAAGCTCAACAAGTGCTTCCCGCCCCGGACATAGACCACTGCTCCGGGCGCCGCTACGGCCACCGCCGCCTCCACCGAGCCGAAGGGCGCCGCCGCCGAGCCGTCGCCATCAGAGCCGCCCGGTGCCACATAGACGCCCGCGGGCAAAGCGCCCACCGCGGCCACCTCCAGCGCCAAGGTGCACCGCTCGCTTCCGGCGCTTCCGGCGCTTCCCGTGCGGGCGACGGCCCAGTGGAGCCCCGCCTGCGACAAGTCCGGCTGCCAGCGCAGCGCACCGGTGCGCATGTCCACGCTGAGGCCCACGGGCGCCACCTCCAGCTCGAAGCGCCCGCCGGGCGCCTCAAGCCGCGCCTCGAAAGCTTCCCCGGAGGCCAGTTGCAAAGCGGCCGCTGATACCTGGCCCCCAAGCGAAACACTGCAGTCCGGAAATGGTGGCCGGGTGGTTGTGGTCGTAGTCGTAGTCATGGTTGTGGTGGTCATGCACTCCACACAGATTTTGCACATGCTCTTGTCGCACTTCTCGGCCCAGGTCAGGTGCCCGCTCCTGTCGTCATCGTAGCACCACCTTAGCCAAGCTGCTGCGTTCTTGCTTGTCTACCCCTCACAACAGCCATGGCCTGGCCACTTGGCAAAAGCGCACACCTGAATACACCTGCATACAATATAGGTTTCTGCTGACCAAAAGCAAAGAGCATCGGACCCAGGCGCTTCTGTTTGCACTTCGGTTTCGACACCTCAGCCTCCGCCTGCAGCAGCCCTCGAGCTTCAGCCGCAGCTTCGGAAGCGCACTCGGCCGCTTCCGCCAGGATGGAGCAAGCCGGCAGCAACCAGACAAAAAGCAATCCACAGTTCATAACCTTTTTGGCATGGCGGTAAGAGTGTTCGAAAGATGGGCTGAGCCACGTCGGCTGCTCTCTCCCTCTCTATAGCTTTCTAGCCCTCTCGCTCTCTCTCTCTCTCTCTCTCTCTCTTTCTTTTTCTCTTTCTCATCTCCCCACAAAGCGTGGCTGGGATTTCACCCGCCTGCCTTGCCGTCATCGCCTTCTTCTTGGGCGCGCCGGCGAGCTCCTGAGCGAGGAGGGGCACAAACACGGCGGCATGGTTTCTGCAAGTTGGCCTTGAACGAAAACACAAGAGGTCTGGCAACATTGTCACTGCGGGAACTGTCATTATCCGGCATGAGACCGTACTAAAACCTGCACTTCCCTGCGGTGGCGTGAGGTCATGCCGGGGCAAGTTCCGAAGAAGGAGAAGCCTATGTTGGACAACCCTCCCAACAAGCGTGGCTGCCCAAGCAATCACATAACATCATTACCCTTACAATGTCTGTCCAGCCCAAGTAACCCAAGATGACCTCAAATTTCAGCGTGCACCATGCCCCGCAATTGCAAGCTGCGTAGTGTGCTTTGCGTGCGTGCTTGCGGCGCGCGCGCGTCTGCGCATGTCCCTGTGTCTCTGTGTCAGTGTGTCTCTGTGTCTCTGCGTCTGTGCGTGTGTGTCTGCCTGTGTCTGTGAGTGTGTGCACGTTTGTGTTCATGTCTGGCTGTGTGTGGCTGGGTGTGTGTGTTTGTCGCTGTGCGTTTGTGGCTGTGTGTGTGTGTGTTTTGCTGCCTATGTGTGTGTGTTGGTTTGGCTGTGTTTGTGTGAGTGTGTTTGTGTGTGTGTGTGCGTGTGCGCGTGTGCGCGTGTGTGCGT
The DNA here is from genome assembly GCA_963377175.1 of Effrenium voratum. Classification (NCBI taxonomy): domain Eukaryota; class Dinophyceae; order Suessiales; family Symbiodiniaceae; genus Effrenium; species Effrenium voratum. The sequence continues at coordinate 574,743 of CAUJNA010003334.1, forward strand.
GTGTGCGTGTGTGCGTGTGTGTCCCTGTGTCTCTGTGTCAGTGTGTCTCTGTGTCTCTGCGTCTGTGCGTGTGTGTCTGCCTGTGTCTGTGAGTGTGTGCACGTTTGTGTTCATGTCTGGCTGTGTGTGGCTGGGTGTGTGTGTTTGTCGCTGTGCGTTTGTGGCTGTGTGTGTGTGTGTTTTGCTGCCTATGTGTGTGTGTTGGTTTGGCTGTGTTTGTGTGAGTGTGTTTGTGTGTGTGTGTGCGTGTGCGCGTGTGCGCGTGTGTGCGTGTGTGCGTGTGTGCGTGTGTGCGTGTGTGCAAGTGTGCGCGTGTGCGCGTGTGCGGGTGCGCGCGGGTGCGCGCGGGTGCGCGGGG
>CAUJNA010003334.1:577700-600200 GCA_963377175.1 Effrenium voratum
CGCGTGCGTGCGTGCAGTGCGGGCACGCTGGCGTGTGCGCTGGCGTGCGCGCGTGGGCGTGGGCGTGGGCGTGTGGGCGTGCAAGCGTTCTGCTATTTTGTACTCTTCCCTGTTCTGTTGTGCTCTGTTGCGTTACGCGTTACAGTTACAGTTCTGTGCTGCGTTGTGTGTGTACTGCACGTCGTACGCAGTGTTTTGCGTGTGTTTTCTGATTTTCCGTGTGACGTGCGCAGCGCGCGGCATGCTTGGCCTGGGCACGTTGCTCTACGCGCTTCGCTGTTTGTTGCGTTCTGTGCGTTCATTCTGCACGTGTGTGTGTGAGGGGCGCTTCGTCGGTTGCGTCTGCTGTGTGTGTGTGCGGTGTGTGTGTGTGTGTGAGCTTGTGTGTTTTGTGTGTGTGTGTTGTGTGTGTGTGTGTTTGTGGTGGGTGTGTATTTGTGTGTGTTTGGTGTGTTTGTGTGCTTTTATGTGTGTTGTTGTGTGTTTTGTGTGTGTGTGTGTTTTGTGTGTGTGTGTGTCTTTGTGTGTGTGTGTTTTGTGTGTGTCTTGTGTTTGTGTGTGTGTGTTTGTGGTGGGTGTGTGTTTTGTGTGTTTGTGTGTGTGTGTGTTTGTGCTTTATGTGTTCTTTTGTGTTTTGTGTTTTGTGTGTGTCTTTGTGTGTGTTTTGTGTGTGTGTGTGCGAATTGGGTTTGTGTGTGTGTGTGTTTGTGTGTGGGTGTGGGTGTGTGTGTGTGTGGGTGTATGTGTTTTTGTGTGTCTTCTTGTGTGTTTTTGGTGTTTTTGTGTGTTTTGTGTGTGTGGGGGTGTGCATTTTTGTTTGCTTATTGTGTGTGTGTGTGTTTGTGTGTTGTTGTGTCTTTGTGTTTTTGTGTTTGTGTGTTTGTGTGTGTGGTGTTGTGTTGCGTTGTGTTGTGTTTTGTGTTCTGTTGTGTTGTGTTGTGTTGTGTTGTGTTGTGCTGTGTTGTGTTGTGTTGTGTTGCGTTGCGTTGCGTTGCGTTGCGTTGCGTTGCGTTGCGTTGCGTTGCGTTGTGTTGTGTTGTGTTGTGTGTTGTGTTGTGTTGTATTGTGTGTGTGCTTCTGTGTTTGCGTGTTTGTGTGTATTTGTGTATGTGTGGTTGTGTGTGTGTGGGTTTTGTGTGTGTTTTGTGTGTGTGTGTGCGTTTGTGTGTGTCTGTGAGATTTTCTCTGTATGTGTGTGTGTGTGTTTGTTTGTTCGTGTGTTTGTGTGTTTGGGTGTTTGTGTGTTTGTGTATTTGTGTGTTTGTGCGCGTGTGTTTGTGTGTTTGTACTTGTATGTGTGTGTGTGTGTGATGTTGTGGTTGTGGTTGTCGTTGTGTGCTTGCGGTTGTGGTTGTGGGGTTGTGGTTGTGGGGTTGTGGGGTTGTGGGGTTGTGGTTGTGGTGGTGGTGGTGGCTGTGGTTGTGGTTGTGGTTGTGGTTGTGTGTATGTTTTCTAAAGTTACGCATGTGTGTGTGTGTTTGTGCGGTGTAAACGTCTTTCTTTGTGCGTTGGCAATCTGTGTTTTGCTGTTTGATGCGATATCTGCGTGCTTGAGCATTGCCTGATGTCCTCTACAACGTGCTTTGCCCGTTGGGTTGTGCTGTTGCGCTGCTGTGTTGTGGCTTGTTTACAATGTGTAGTGTGTTTGGCTGTGTACGCGTGGTTTGCTTCACAAGTTTTGTTTGTTGCGCTTTGTGCTTGGTTTGATTTTGCCTTGTGCTGTACTGTATCACGTTGTTTTGTGTCTTGTCTTCGTGTGTGTGTGTGTGCCACTGTTCGCACGTTTTGCCGTTGTAAGCTGTGTTGTATCTCGTGCTGCGCTGAGTTGCGGTGAGTTGTTCGGCATTGCGTTGTGTTGCGCAGTAATGCGCTTGTTCTTTTCTGCTGTTCTACGTAGCGTGTGCAAGTGCGTTGCAAGGTGTTGCTTGCTGTTGTATTGTCTTCTGCCGCATTGTGCTGTTCTTGTTGCATTGTGTTGAGTTCTGTTCAGTTGCGCCGAGTTCTATTCTTTGTGTTGAGGGTTGGAGCTTTGCTTGTGCTGTGTTGCGCTGTGTGTTGTGATGCATTGCCGTTTGAATGATTGTCTCGCTGCTGCCTTGCTGTGAGTTGCAGTGCACGGTGTGCTTTCGAATCTAACGTCATTTCTGGACGTTTTGCAATTGGACTAGGAATCGGCTTTACCTTTGGCAACCACAAAGATAAATCAAGTACTCACAGCAGGATGTGAAAAACAAGTCATCGTGTTGTGAGTGTGTTTGACCAAGCTGGCTATCAAAGAGCGACATCTCCTGAAAGAGCTGCTGCTCTTGAGTCATCAGGGTCTTCTGCATAGCGGCCCCACTGGCGCTACATTCCGTGCCCGGTCCGGTGAGCAAGGTCCTCTGCGCTGTTTGGGAGAAAGGTCGGTAGCTCGTCTGGAAGCGACCGGGTTTCGGCGAGCTTTCGCATGCGATCTCGTTTTTGAGGGTATGAAGCTGAGCAACTTGAGAGATGACTGTCGGAGCAGGATAAAATCCAAGAACACGAAAAGACAGGCGCACATAGACTTGAATCTGCGAATCTGTACACCTGCTTCCAGTGCCACATGTGCATCACAAAGCTGAAAGGCAGTCAACAGCAGGCCACTCTCAAAAAGCTGCTTACCTTCCTTTTCGCTGCCGTTTCAGCAGCATGGGCTCTCTCTGCAATTCTGCAGATGAGCAACCGTGACTATGTACTTGTTCAGGGTTCCATTTCTGACCGCCCCAGGTACACGATATACTGCCCACGTACACTGCACCCCAAAGGTGGCTGATGTCCCCAGAAGGGGTTCTCGGAACAAGTCTATCTTAATCGGGTCCAAAAATGGAACCCTGCACGTTCCTTCATTCTTTGCTCATGAGGCTCTCTGCCCGGGTCCGCACCGGCGGCCTCTTTGCCGGTGGCTCCTTGCGGAGGGATGTCCCCGTTGGTCCCGTTGGTTCCGTTGGTCCCGCTGGTCCGAGACGCCTTCAAACAGGCGGGACAAACAGCTGTGTATACGTCGTATAATACATATACATATGTTACATATATACATATGGCACCCCGCCTCCCAAAACGTAGGCTGCTCATTCGTAGTAAAGTGGAAAATACAAAAACCTACAAAATGAATATGGTTAAATTCCACAAATGCACAAGAAAAGTGGAAAAAACCCTGCACCTAACGTGTATGGTTCTGGGAAAATGCACAAAGACCATGCAAAAACGACTACGTGTCTATCTATGGCAGCTGTTCTGTTCTACTTTTCTCCAGTAAAACTCAAGAAGTTAGACTTCTGGCCCCATGAAAAGTGAAGCACAAAATGTTGCTTTACTTCTGGGAGCTGTACTTTCTCGATTTTCCGCAGTAGAAGTGCGGAAAAGTAAAATGTTCGGAGCCATGAAAAGTAAAAAGTAAAGCAGCTAAAAAAAAACAGAGTCTTACTCCAGGGAGTGTATCCTTTCTTCCCCTTCCCCAGTAGACGTAGAAAAAGTGAAACTCCCAAGAGTAAAAGCGTTGCTTCTTCGTGCAGCTTCATTTGTTTGTGTCTCCCCAGCAAAGGAAAAGCACTCCCCAAAGTAAAACATATCTCTTGCTTCATGCAGTTGTTGTTACTTTGCAACGGCAAAAGCTGCTGCTGAGGAAAAGAAACAACAAAGTACAACAAGTAAAATCTAGTCCCATAAAAGGTAATAACAGTGATAAACGGTAAATATCCCACAAGTATGCTTTTTTGCTTCAGGTAGTTTTGATTCCTTTTCATGGGTTCGAAAGTTTTGCGCTGACTTTTCTGCTTTCACTTGCCTAAAGCAAACAATGGTTAAATGTTGGGAGCCTTAACATGTTCCATGTGCAGGCTTACTGGGGTCTGTCTTGCATCAGTTGACTCGGCATTGTAGACTCTGAGAGGGATTTGCTGTGTTAAGCCTAGGTTATCCGCCTCGTTTTGCCAGTAAAGTGAAAAACTGCAAAAACCGAGAATGGAAAAGGAGCACGATTCTACTGCAGAAAGCTGCAGCATTTTAGTGCGACTAACAAAAATTTAAAAAAAAAAAAAGAACAAAAGAAAAACACGAGTAAACACAAAAATGGCTGGTCCCACCAAAAGTAAAAATTAGTATAACTGAAAAAATAGTAAAACTTGCTTTACTTCAGAGAGGTGTCCTTTTTCACTTTCCTCGGTATACCTAAACGCGTGAAACTCCCAAAGTATAGCCGCGTTTTACTGCAGGCAGTTTTACTTGCTTACGCCAGTATGTTTGATTTTACTTATTAAAAAAATAAGAAAAACAAAAACAAAGCAAACAAAAAAACTATGTATAACGGGTGAACCCGTAATAGAAGAAAGCAAACTCGCTAAAAGGAACATTGGAAATGTTACTTGGGAAACAACATACAAAGGGGAAGGCAAACTGCCTGATGCTACAATGATAGCAGTAATAATAATAATAATAGTGTTTTAGAGTTTACTGTTTTACGTTTACTCAAGATAACCCAAATAAGGGAAAATATCCTAGAATGAAGCAAGATTTACTTTTGGCAGTTGCACCATTTCCCTGATGGTCTCCAACAGGTATCTCATCGTAGCCAGCATTGATGCCAACACGTCTGCAAACTCTGCGGGTTTCAGAAATAATGGCCACGATTGAAGGTTCATTGTCTGCTCTGCAAAAATCATCTGTGTGATCATACCACAAATCTCGTAAGCTCTGTGCTCATGTACGCACGCCACTGATTACCCTTCGAAGGTGTAACAATGTAATGCTGAAACTTGACATGTCGCCAGTTTGGGCTCAAAGTAAAACAGCAAGACTCCCTAAAGTAAAACAACGCTCAATTTTGGGAGTTTTACGTTTTGCTTTCAGCCTGAAACCTCGTGAGCACCTAGGTTTGAGGAGGATCGCATATCTAAGTTTTACTTGACAAACCCCCAAGTGGATATTGGTTGCTTGGAGATGTCAGTCCACCAACCATGCTTGGGGGGCTCTTGGTGCCAAACGAAGCAACAGCTGTCACGAACCGGCTAGATCCCACCTCGCCAAGGCCCAGGCGGCCGTTGCGAGTCAACTGTGCATGGCATTCCCCTGAGGATGAACATTGACCCTTGCCCACATAAGAACGTACGCTGACCGACCCCCAAATGCGTCTCGGGCAGGCCCGTCCCCAACCCCTCAACCCAAATGCACCTCGCTTGGGCAGTTCAATGAATACAAACTTAGCAATTCAACGCCTTGCTTGGGTCCTCCTCCTCGCTGTCACTGACGTTCAGCTCGCCCAAAATGTTCTTCACCTGAAATGGATCGATTCCTATCTCAAGCATCAGCATGGCCCGATGGCTCGCTGAACCACGAGAAGGGGAGGTCCGTATTCACCCGGAGGTCACAGCTGTGCTTTTCTGAGGAAGTGCTGCGGGAGTTAGGGCACAAGCACCTCCCTTCGTTCTTTTGAGGCTCATTTTGGCTCGAAACCTGCATGTGTCTGCGGGAACCATTGTTAATGCTGGTTTTGTGCGTTTTGGGGGCTCCTCGGGGGATTCCCCCCTGGCACCCCAGCGCTTGCATGTCCGTGGTTAGGGGTCGGGGGCACAGGGCACCAAGCCGTAGTATCCAGTGCCATTTGGAGGTGAAATGTGTGGAAGGACGCCCTTTCGGATGCTGCTCGAAGGCTCAATCATCTTGTCAGTTGCTCATATAGGTTTGTCTCAAAATGGCGGGACCACATGTTTGAGCGCTCTCCTTTTGGTTACCAACTCTACAGAATGGCTGCCCACAAAAATACAAGCACATTGGCAAAATGGGGCTGTCCCGGATTGCCAAACAATGGCGTCTTCTCCAGCCAACCGCTTTCAAAGGGAGTCCAAATAAGGTCAGCAATTTGACAAGGACACCACCTGGATTCAACAAGTTTTAGTTGGGTGAGACTAAATGGGTTCTAGCAAATCATGGTTGAACCGGTAAAGTGTCGCTGAACTTGAGAATGTCCACGAGCCGTGAAGGTCCTGATCTGTGATCTGCCAAATGTGTTGTTTTCCTTCAAGCTTCCTTCAGGCTCCAGCCAAGAGGGAGGTTCTTCTCGATTTGTTGCGGGATATCTCTGATGAGGTTGCATGTAGTGCATTTGTTGGGTTTGTGGAAACCTTTAGATTGGATTAGAGCTGCGAACGCTTATTTGTGTATATCTTAGAATGCGGGGAGCCCACCTAATTCGGGATGGCCAAACACAGGAAACCCCCATTTCGCCGTCGTCCAGCGAGGCCAGCGAATCCAGCGAGTCCAGCGAGGCCAGCGAATCCAGCCTCCGAAGAGGTGGACTTCCGCCGTGCGGCGCCGCCGCCGTGGGAGCTCTCGGCATCCGACTCCTGCACATGACACGTGCGAGAGATGCGTCTGGGGGTCTTTGCACAGGAAAGAAAGGGTCCAACCAGTTGTTTGCTTTCGGTTGGGCTCCCTCTGAAACCATCAACACAAAGGGCACTTGCAACTGACCTGAGCAATCGCTGAGAAGGCAAACAAAGCCCAGAAGCTATGGGTGGCAGAAGCATCCAGCTCCTCAGATTCGCTCTCCTGTCATGCAAGAAGCCAGGGGTTGGGAAGGTGATACTACATGCACACAAGCCCATCTGCCTCAGAGTCTTCTGATTCTTCCTCGTCCTCAGAATCGAGATCAGTCGCTCGCAAAGGGTCGCTTCAACTTTAACTGTCCTTTTCAGGTTAGTCGGTGAGAATCGCTGGACTCCACAGGCTGGTTCTTAAGCATTTACCAATTAATAAAACCCCGACGCACGCCCAGCTATCGTCACTACTGTTTTGCAGGCCTCGTCTGAGTCCGCTCGGATCACCTCCGTCTCTGCTCTTTGTGGCGCCTGGCAAATCCCCACTTCTAATTTTCTAACCACCCCTTCGTTTGTCGACCCCCTCCCGCCGGTTGAGTTGACCCCCTTTTCAACCTGTGACCTGTCAGTGTCAAGCACATCTCAAAGGTGGCAAAGCCTGTGCCGGCGTCTTCTCTTCATGCGCTGGACCCGTAGAGACTGGCGACGCTGGCGATGCTGGCCTGGAAAATCATAATGTTCCCTTATTTCCAAATTCGGGAACAATTCGCACTGAGCTCGCCACCTGGGTGCAGCAGCTGTCGGCTCTGGCACTCTTGTCACCGGCTCTGACGGAGCCGCCACAGGCGCTGGGGTGGGCGCAGGGGTGGGCGCAGGGGTGGGCGCAGGGGTGGGCGCAGGGGTGGGCACGGGCGGTGCGGCCGCGGGGGCGGGTGTGGGGGCAGGCAGCTCTGGGGGCGGTGTGAGCGAAATTCGAGGTGCAGCCTGCGAGGAGCGGTGACATTTAGACTCTGGCTTGCGCAGCAGGCACGTGGGTCTGTCTCAAAATGAAAAGCGCAACCGCTGGGAAAGCAACCAACAAGGGGAGCCTAATTTATTGAGAAACACCATTGTCTATGCCAACAATTGTCCTCATGCTGGAGAGTGGCCTTCGCCTCTGCCGCCAACTTGCTTTGGCCTTGCCAGAGCGCAGAGCGAGGCTCGAGCGTCTATCAGGGAAAGCCTCGACTGCAATAGACCCCTGGGAAGCGCCCGAAACCGCGTGCTCGAACGCTTGGCGGCCTGCGGCCTCTCTGGAGGGCCGCCGCGAAGCCGAAGCTGTCGCAGACGGCCGCGCGGCGCTGGCCGGCTGCTCGACCTGAGTCACGCCCAAAAGCAAATTTGTTGAAACCAATTGAGTTTGTCAAACTTTTTTGGACCGCAGACCGAACAAAAAACTGTGAAGTTGATGCACCGCGTGCCATTTGCACGCATTCCTCCCTGATTATTTTCACTGCGCGCTCCACGCCTGCAAAAACATGGAACTTCTTCTTCGGAACGAACGTCCGCTATGAGGGTGGGACGGGGGCGGCAATTCGTCCACCCCCCCTCACCAGAGATGCTTTGTTTAGCAAGAGCTCTGGCATCCTTTGAGATTTCTCAGTAATGTTGATACAAACAGCTCGAAGCCGACCAGGCACCAATCCCACCTACTGTGGAGAATTCCAGTCAAAAAGGGAAGTGCGCCGTGCCCTGCTGGTTGCAGACGTGGTCGGTCTGAGCGGTTCTTTTATTTCTATTAACAAAGCGAAACCCCGGAACCCCACCCCACCCCCCCCCGCACTGTGGCAGGGTTGAGCCAATCCCCTGTTGAATGTTCGAAATCCCAATTTAAACAGGGGCAGTCCAACCCTGAAAGGGGGTTGTCAACAAAGCGGCTCTAAACAAATCAACACATTTCAAAACAAACCGATGCCATCATTCAGATCTTCACTTGATGGTGCCGTTCACAACACAAGCAGCATGGTGTCCTCTAGAGGCTCTGCAATTCGCTGGCACATCGAGTGGCTCCCGTCTTCGGCTTCTCCACGCTCCTAGGCGGAGTTCTCCCGGGTGTGGGGGCGGCAGGATCCTGCCAAAAGGGCTTGCCCCAAGCCCACAGATGGATTTTGGGAAGTCTCAAAACGGGTTTCCTGAAATGGGCAGTTTTTCTTGAGTTCCCCCCTTGCAAACCAACTGGAGGCGAACCCCAGTGTGTTGTGGCACCATCACACGCTCCTGATACCTCAACACAAACTGGTCTTCTCAGCCTTCTTCGCAAGGTATGTTTGGTGTTGTTTGGTGTGATGGTTGGAGGCGTCCCCAAATGGTCGGTACAAATTAGCTTGATGCTCCAGGTGCGAAAAACGACCAAAGGGGACTGTCGCTATTGGTTGTGAGTCAAACTTGCTTGGATTCTGTTGGAACGGAACGGCTTAAAACGGGGAAACAAAACAAAACCGTTGCCAAACCATTTGGCGGCTCCATCTCGAGTTCGAGTTGGACACATTTTCATTGGGCCCTATGTTGTAACGCAGAACCCAACCAAACACAGATTCGAAAGGGAAGCCCATCTTGGGGCTCAACATGGCAAGCGGGAACCAAACACATTCCGGGCGTGCCTCGAACTGGAACTCCTCATCCGAGGAGTTTGTAGCGTCATGGAGCGCCTGGCATCTTGCACACGGCTCTCCAAAAAGGAACTTGCGGTGGATGGGGTTCAAAAAATTGAAAGAAAGGAAATTAAGTTTGAAAACATGAAATTCAACATGAGGGCCATCTGGCCATCTGTTCAACTACTGGGCTGCCAGTTTCCTACGTCACTTCACTTACGAGACTCACTCAATATCTGTAGCCGGGCACCGGGAGACCAATGCAGGCTCAGAATCCGGCCTGCGACTTCTGACGCCTGAGCATTTCCCTCAAACACAGCTGGCAGAGGCTCTTTATTATTTGCACGGTGAGATCTACACTGTACATGCAAGCACAAAAAGGTCTCCACTTTAATGAAAGCAGGAACCGGCTTGACAGAACCCGGTTAGGGCCCTCTGATCCCTATCCAGGCTGTGTTTGAAAGGTCTGTGTTTGAAAGGTTTGTTGCCATTCTCGGGATAGTTTCAAAAGCAATCCAAAGGAAGTCTCCTCCATTTTGGGGGTGGCCGCATTTCGATGCATGCCCCTTCCCACTCAGGAGATCAAACTTCAAGCAGCTCAGCGCCGGACCGTTCTGGGGTCTTCGAAGGCGTCGGGAGCTCCACGAAAGGCTGCCGTGGCTGCGTCACCACCGCGTGATCCCTCGGCCTCAAACTCACCCACCCACCCGCACCCTCCACAAACACACACTTAGACTCCCGAAAAAAAGAGTGCTAATCTTCGAGTTGGATCGTGCTCAGCTTGGTAGATTTCGAGTACAACGGCTGAGCCGGCACAAATTATAACTTCTCTCTAGCTCGAGACCACTACATCCTCAACAAGAAGCACAAACAGCGAGAGAACCAAAGGGTTTCAGCAACCTCACGGATGGCAGGTACTCTTGTCACACCAAGTCACACCCACATTCATGTGAGGTGTGTGTCCGGCATGGAACTCAACACACCACCTACCCAGAAAGTCACCCCAACTTTTTGGTTGGTTGGTTGGTTGGTTGGCTGGTTCGTGGCCAGCCCATGTTAGCGAGGCCAGGCCCGCGCTTCCCCCCCGGCCAAAGCTTGGGGCAAGCCGGCCGGAAACCCCAACTTTTTGCCCCCATGGAACGCAAGCAAAAAATGAACCTTTTCGTTTGACCAGTTAATGAAGAGTTATCATTCCCCCATCAGAACGCAAGTCACACCATAGCGAAACCTGAGGCTTGCATCATGTGCTTGTTGTAAGTCAGGCACCTCCAACACCATGGAACGCAATAGGATAGCTGATGTATGCGCAAGGATGCGCTGGTGATGGTTGTGGTGGTGCTGCACAGGCCAAACTTGTTTTTACACACGCCATGGCATGGTTGTGAACCTTAGCTTTCGGTTCGACTCTGTACTAGAGACCCAAGCTTCACGAGCAGCCCTGCTGCAAAGAAGCTTGCTGCAAATCACCTTCTTTGTGAATTCGACACGCAGGGGATGTGTCTTGGAAACGGCCGGGCGCACTGTGCGGTGCAAGAAAAACTCGACCAGTGGCCGCAAGGCAGCGCAGCGAGACTTCCGAAACATTGCGAGCATGTAGTCCGCGCAGCCGGAATCAGTGTTCAAATCGTGTTCATCCTCAGAGCAGGCGTCATCACACGCCATGGGCTGCACCGCCGCTAGCCGCGCCGCCGCTGGCTGCGCCGCCGCTGCCACTGGCTCTGCGGCAGCGGCGCCTGCAAGCAGCTCTGGCCCTCCTTCTGCGCTTGCAGGCACCGCCGCCGCAGCACCGCCAGCTGCCTTCCTCTTCTTCAGGTCTTTCACCAAGTCATCCAACTGCAACATCTGGCGCTTCCAACTTTCGCCAGCCCTTGCGGCGCCCTGCGCAAAGCAATTCTGCTTTTTCTTTGTCAAAGGCATCGTTCTGTTCTCCGCAGTGTGGGCAGAATTTGTGATCCAGTCCCAGCCACTGACCGCAAGCATGCTTTTGCGACCAGCGGTCATGCTGCTGACCATTGCTAGCTAGAGCTCTTGTGCTTCCAGATGTTGCAGAAGGAGCCCCATCTCTCAAGCTCTTGAAGGGCTCCTCCTTGCGCTCAACAAACAGCTTGTCGTGGTCAAACTGGTCCCTGAACGCAGGCCGAGCTTGCTCGCGCCACATCTGGGCACAAGGCCTCATCACAGATATCACGGGCAGCCTTGAGAGCCACGAACAAAGTCAGGGGGCGCCCTCGGTGGCTCCAAGCTTGTTTAAACTCACGCCACAGACGCGCCATGGTCTCGTGGGCGTTCATGTCCAATGCCATCAATGCCTTGGTAGTCCACGCCGCAAGGAAAAACGGGCGAATACCATGTGAGATGCAAACTGAAAGCATCGCAGGGCTCAGGTGCAGAAAGCTGCCACCCCCGCTGTCTAGGAAAAGCACCACCGGCTTGCCGCACGGTATGAACTCACGACAAGGCTTGGCCAAAGACTCCAGCACAAAGTTGCTGAAGATTTTGGAGGTAGTCGAGCCACTTTCCCGAACCATGGAATGCAGCTCATCTACTTGCGCGCGTGCGACTTGGGCAAGCCCGAGTACGTCCCCGAGGCGTCCCTCGGAGATATCACCAGCACACATCCGGTGTCTTCGTTGTTGCAAAAGAAACGGTGGCGTCAGGGTGGATCTGACGCTGGGCACACACAGACACACCCACACAAACAAACAAACAAACAAACAAACAAACAAACAAACTAACTAATTAACAAACACCGCTGCTTTGGAATTTGGTTTTTGAAGTTTGGGCCTGCAAAGTAACCTCGTGTCCATGGTTTCCCCAACCCCCCACCCCAACCCTCGCATTCCTCAGAGTGAGCTTGCGTTGAGCATACAAATCGCAGTTGCCAACTTTGACGGCTCGAAATCATTGTCACACTCACTGCCAAGCAGCACGTCAGCCTCTGCGCTTTGCTTTGGAGGACTCAGGGACAGCATGCGGGGCAAACAGAAGCCAAACATCAATAGCAGGCAGCGAAACAACGTCAATGCTTGGATGTGTGTGTGTGTCTGGTTCTCTCTGTCAGCGTTGGGTTGATCAATGATTGCCCCTTTGAAAAAAAAAACAAAAAAAAAAACTTATGGCTAAATGATCAAACCCTTTTCAAAGTGGAGATGGTGACAGCTGAAGCCACAACTCAGGTGCGGGTCCAACCTGCCAAGGAAAACCTGTCCTCGGGCTGGGCTCGGCCAAGAAGAGGCCGCTGTGCTCTTTGTCATCTGGAGAAGGATTTTGCATGGGTGCGTCATGTTTGGAGTGGCACCCCTTCTAAGTCTCTAAGTCTGTTTCAAAGCGACTCTTTGTACGTCTTAAGCTCTTTACCCAAACTCTCTACGCAGACTATTCACACCGAGACTTTACCCACCCTACTCATGCCCAGACTATCGTGCCCACCGAAGAACCCTTCGCGATGCTTTGGGGAAAATTCACAAAAATCTCCTGTATGGCAGAAGCTTCCATTTGCTTTTCCAAGTTTCCAAGGAGTTGACCAGCTTTTTTGCTTTGCAGCTTCGGATCTGAAGTGCAAGGACGACCTTCCAAAGCTTGGCGAGGCCAGGGTGAGACTTCAGTGACCAAGGGCAGTCCCACAACCAATCTCAAATTTTCTCACCATGGCAGCATGCTCTTCGTCTACCGACACGATGAGGCCCGAGAAAATCTGTCTGCGTAGGCTTTCGTAGTGCTATGCAAAACGAATCAAGTAGCTCTAATTGTCAGGAGCATTGTCCTGAATGCACATCTGGAAGCTCACGCCATGCTCAGGAGAGCCAGGAGCACAGGCACCCCTGCCATGGCATGGACCGCGGCGCTCGGCGGCTCCTCTGGGGCAGCAGTAGTGGTGGTGGGCGGCATGGTGGTGGGCGGCATGGTCGTGGGCGGCATGGTGGTGGGCGGCATGGTGGTAGGCTCTGCCGTTGAGAACATCGTTGTGGCAGTCGTGGTCATCATGGTGCTGTTCATGAAGGTCGTGGTCTCCGTCATCGCAGTGGTGGTGTTGGAACCGCTCTGGATGACGAAGCTGCTGAGGATGCGGCCATCATCGGGACGGACGTTCTCCGATGACCACAGGCTCCTGTCATTGATGGCTGCGCGCAGCTCATCCACTGTGCCTACAACCGGGCCCGTGTAGAAGGCGTTGTCGGACTCCGGCAGGACCACCGCAGAAACGCCTTCCTCCAGACCAGAAAGCATGCGGCTGGGAGAGGACAGGTCCTCCATGTGCACCGCGCACAGAAGTGTAGGTGCCTCCGGAGAGCCCGTGTAGGCCACAAGGTGGTCACCAGCGATGGAGCCTCCTTCCCCTTGGAAGTCGTTGCTCTTCAGCACAGTGCCGGCCGCCACCTGGCCCTTGTGGCTCTTCGTGACGGAGCCCACCGCGTTCAGGGAACCATCTGCCGCCAAGCCCCGGTCAGTCACGAAGACCTGGTCCTCCAGGTCCTTGAGCAGCAGCAGTCCAAACTGGCTCGGCTCATCCGCGAAGACCGCCACAAAGGCACAGTCTCCGGGGCTGGCGGCCTTCACAGCTCCCAGGCACATCAGGATGGAAATCAGCTTCATGGCCATTTCACTTAGATTCTGGTATGCTAGTTTGCTCCTTGCTTTGCCCTTGAGCCAACAAGTTGCTCGACGTTGACAGATCTCACAAATGCCATGGCCAGGGAATCTGCATGCACGATGTCAATGTCAATCAGTCCCAACAGGTCATTTGGTGCCCGACCAAGAAAACCGCACGCCTTCTCCCAGCCAGAGGGGCTGGTACAACCCCACGTCGATGCCTGGCAGGAACCCAGCACAAAAACAAAGGCCAAACACGCACGGCAGCTCCCAAAGCCCCAACTCCCACCCAGCCCAGGCCTGAAAAGTTCAGCTGTCTCACCGGGCAGTTCTCCCGGTTCGGGTGAAGCGTCTGACACGGACAGCTATACCAAGGTCTGAAACTGCCTTCGAGGGCACTGCTCGTGAAGCTTGCGCGTCGCGGAACAAAACTCTGCAGCATATGAGGTCCGATGCGTAGCATATTTCCAGACTCCCTCCCCCCAGCCTCCCGGGCAGGAGTTCGCTTCACCTACCAAGCCGCCAAGAAACTGGGTGCAAGTCTTTCCCAAGCACAAAGCGATGCAAGCCTTGGCCATGGCCTTCTGCTTGGGCAGCACTCGCCTGGCCTTTGCCTTTGCTTTCGCCTCATTCGCGTCCTGGGAATCACGGGGCGTGTGGACGCTGCGCTGCAGCGAGCGCGGCAGGGCGGGGCTGTGCTCCTCTGCTGGGGGATCTTCCGCATCTGCCAAGGACGGGGACACGATGGAGGGCATGCCCACGCTGCAGAGGCCCCAGGAGGCACCCAAGCAAACGGAGCCGAAGCTGTCCAAGCCCGACAAGCGGCTAACCGCAGCCCACCGCAGCTGCGTGGTGGACAGCAAGCTGTGCAAATGATGCGGAGTGAGGCTGCCGCTTTGGGGCGGTGTCACCACCACCGGCAACGCTGCAGACTGAGCCCCCAATCGCACCTCGACGTCCTCTGGCCGCAGGCCCTGGCCCAACTCCTCCGCGAGATCCTGCTGGATGGCCTGCCGGAAGGCGGCCGCCAGGCCGCTCTGAGCGCAGAGCCTTGCCATGTCCACGTTCTGCGCCAACAGCAGCAGACTCACTGCCTTCGGCGCCGAAGGCGCCGCATTCGGCTCCGGCGGCTCCGGCGGCTCAGGGGACGGAGGGGACGGGGAGAAGGATAGCGACGTGGGCTCTGGGGACGCCCGCGCCACGGGCTCCACGTGATGCTCGGGCGCCGGTGCCAACGCCACTGGCTCTTGGAGGCATGAGCCACCGGAGGGCGGCTGGGGCCTGGCACGCATGCGCTATTGACGCTATAGCCGCTATAGCTATACACAACAATAATATGCTTTCCCAGCTTCACTGAGCCCAGGACAGGGCAGCATCCTGGACTTCAAACAGCACGCTGCATTGAGAAAATGTAATGGTCCGATGGCATGGTCAACCGAACGCACCGGCCTCCTGGAGCGGAGGTCCGCAGCCAAAAGCTGCGTGAAGTTGTTGACTTGGTGCTGTCGCGTGAGGCACGCGAGCGCCTGGGCAGCCAAAAATGGGATGAGGGAACCAGGAAGATGGATGTTGGCCACTCAAAACCAGGAATGTAAATCTCCTGCTACATATTCATGGGGCTGATCGCTTTGAAGCATGCGTCAACCTGCATGCTACGAGCCGTGGATGGCTGACTTTGGACAAGACCAGCTACAAATCATTTTGGTCCGAAACCAGCTCAAATGAGTCCTGACCCCAGCAAAACCGGCCGGTTTCCCTGTGACATGGTTCCCAGTTACCACCAACCCGGAAAAGTGCTGCTTTCACAACACGAGAAGCTTGCGACTTCGTTTGCTTCCCTCGGGTTGACCCTTGGTCACAAACTGCCAGGTGCCTTCGTGGCACGCATGCGTCAGCCAACACCCGCAGCCCCCAAGCTACACCGTTAAGTTGAACCAACTGTCAGGCATGGAGATCTTGGATATGGGACCCTGAGCAAACGCTTCTTTTTCTCGCCTCGCCATGTTGAGAATAGCGATGCTCGGCTTATGGAAGATGTGTGACTCCTCGCCCTCACCCCGACAACTCTGCTTGAGGGGCTCGTGAAATCGATCCTTCGCTTCGATGAAGTATTGCAGGCGTCTGGCTCGACATGTTGGAACGTTCGGCACCTCACTCGCCAAAGATTGCGGCCCGCGATTTGGGCGTCTGCCCATAGCGCTTGACCCAAATCTCATCGATGAACCTCAGATCCCAAACGGCCCCACCCTCTGCACCAAAAAAGACTGGGTGCTGATATTCAGCTTTTCTCGATTGGACCTGCACAAAGCCATGTTGTAGCTGACGACATTGATATGTTGTGCTCGAAGCCTAATCTTTGAAGGAAATCCTACAGGCCCCCATGATCCAACCGCAGTGGCAAGGGCGTGGAGACTTGAAGTAAGTGTAGGGTGAAACAGGGTGGTCCTTTTGAGAGACAAGTCCCGACCCAGGAATCAAATCTTCCAGATACGGTAATCTCAAAAGGACCACCCCCAATATGAAAGGGGAAGCCCCCGCCAACAAAACAAACCAACAGCGGAAAACATGTTGCAAAATGGCGTCAAAACCTGGTCCCACAACGCAGCACCTGATTTGGAAACCCTCCCCACACCCCGGCACCCCCCGGCACCCTCCTGTCAACTTTCAAAAACACAGCACGCTGTCTTCTTGGCCGGCAGCCACTGCAGGTCCGCATCAGTGCCAGCCTCCTGAGACCCAAAACGAACTCAGATTTCCCCAACGGGGCAGCCCGGCCCCAAACCTTGCGGAACTAACAGGAACACTATTGAATGACAAAGGGGTGCAAAAAGTTGAGGCACTGGGAAGGAAACCCGCTGAAACAAAGCGGGCAAAACGACCCCCCCTTTTTGGATGCCATGTTTGGTGAGTCCAACTTCAAGTTCGGAACCTGACTGACGGCGCAACAGAACTGCAGTCCTGGATCATTCGCAGCCCGTTGTCCATGACACGCAGGGTGGTCCTGGACACATGGGCTCCATTCGCCAGTATGGGCACCTCTCTCCATCGTCTCTGCCTCACAACGTTTGCTCTCGCGCCCGTCCTCAGCGTGCTCTTGCCCCCGAGATTCCCGTCAATGCGGGGATCATAGCGGTCCTGCGGCCATGGTCAATGCACCCAACGGCATTCTTCCCCACGTCACCCAACCCGCCCCTCCTTGATGCTGGCCCAGTCCTGCGCGCGACACTTTGCAAAACCCACCCCCTCAAAACTCGAATCCAAGTCCAGGCTGGCCAAAGAACCCCTGCAGCGAATCAAATTGTTGCTAGTGAGGGGGGAGTGGTTGTTTTCCGCAAGCTAAACGCTTGAAGGTCACAACGAAGACCATTCAACGCAAAAGACCGAGGACAAACATCCAGGCAAAGGGTATGGAGGTATAGGGACAAAAAGGTATCAAGCAACCCAATTTCCAGGCGATGGTGTTCGAGCTTTCGAGACCCCTAAAAAAAGGAGAGCGCGAGGAAACCAAACAATTTTACGGGGGTGTTTTCTACCTCAAGAAACACCTGGCATTTGGAGGGTCGGTCACAGGGTCAGTCATAACTGGAGGTCTCAGAAGGTCCAAGAACTCAGCATTTAAGAGGAAGGTCTCCCTTCCCGTTCCTGTTCTTATCCAACGGCACTCGGCTGGCCTGGGCCGGGATCTGGCGCAAGCAGTCCGGCACCGCCGACACCATATAGGACAAGTTCCCCAGTGAGGTGAGCCGGACCTTGCGGAAAAAACGTCAGACCTGCCGACTTGGCTCCTGAAAGTTCCATCAGTTTTGGCCCTGCAGTTTCCCTACTGTCAGGCCCGCCAAGGGGGCACTGCACAATTTGTGGTGAGTTTTTTGGGCCAGGGCCAATAACCCCCCAACAGAAACGGCGTGGGCTCAAGCTGAAAAGATACACAGCAGTATACCTATTTTTCTCTTTCTCTTAACCAGCCCCCAAAATAGAAGAAGCCACCTCAAGCAGATTGACTGGCCGAAACTTCGTGTTATGCTTCCCAGAGACGGCTCAATTGATCACGCCCACCCTGTGTTGCTCTGCTTTGGGGGAGAGAGGCACACACACCCTGACTCAAAACCAATGACTGGTTGACAAAGGGAACATCCTTCCCGCCCCCAAGTCGGTCAGACCGGAGTTCTTTGTATGTCCCGTTTAAATATCAACACAGGACGCCCTGGGAGTGCAGTTTTCTTGAACATTGCTTGCAACGGTCTTGGCAGAAAAGCAGGCAAACTCGAGAAAACCGAAAAAACATTACACAAAACAACACAAAACTATGTCAGCTGTCTTGGCTTGGGTGGGGGGGCATAATACTGTTTCTTTGTATCGGTTCTCTCCTGGGTTTTTGCATCTTTTGAAAAGGTGTGAAAAACCTCAAGAAAACCAGACTAGAAACAGACACTATGTCAGCTGTCACGAATTGAGAGTCACAATGTTGTTGTTGCTTTTCTCAAACGGTTTGCATGGTTTGATGCAAGGCCCCATTTCCGGCAGTCTGCTGTGTTCAAGAGCGTTTGCATCCAAGCCCTGGTACAGCAAGCTAGAGATGGTGTCCTCTGACTGGATTATGTCCTTCTTATGTATTTCTTACTTTCAGTGAGAAATGAAGTAGAACTTGATAAAGAGATTAAGTAGAAATCATAAGGAAAGACATCAGAGGTCTGATTTGTAAAGACAGATCTACTGGAAAGGATATCCTGTGCAACTAGATTGAAATAGAATCATTATGATGTCGAGTCTAATTATATCATAGAAAGTATTTTTGGAATCGGTCCGTATTAAGATCTATATATGTTCAGTTGGAATTTTGGTAGTTAAAGATATGATGTATAATGCACCTAGCACTACCATGGCCACAAAACACCATAAAAATCACAACTTTTTGTAGCGATGTGCGTACACAGTTCACATCTCCACCAACGGCAGCTCTATAAAGTTCAATTTAAGTTTGAACAGGACTTTAATGGGACTCAAGAAGCTACTGAAAATTATCTCTTTAATTTACAATTCAGATTGAATTCCTGTCTTAATAGAACTTTGCAATTCGATTGAGGCAAAAAGCCCGGTGTTCACTCCTTTATCCTACACTCAAATTGAATTCCAAGCGGGGAAGCAGGGAAGGAAAGAGCAAGAAAAGGCAAGGCAGGAGCCAAAGAATAGCAGCTGGCAGCATAGCAGGCAGCATAGCAGGTAGGGCTGAAAAAACACGATGCACAAGGGCCTGGCGGCCTGGAGGGCAACCAGTGAAACCTCGGCCTTGAAACCGCTTCACTTGCGAATTGCGCGGAACTTGCGTGAAATCTTACGAGTCACGGCAAAAAACGTGTATGCCTTTCGGAGCAACCAACAACCCCCCAAATATTTCAATCGCACTGGCACTGATGCTTCGAGCCACCAACCTGTTCGGCTTGAGCAAATCTGTGAACACTGCAGTTTTGACTTGCGCGGCCGCATGCTTGTTCAATCTTGACATGCCGAATTCCAAGTAAGTATGCCCCGTTTTTGTTTTGACTCAATTGGAGTTTCAACATAATTTGATAAGGAAACAAACCAATCACAATTTCTACGTAAAAATAGAATTCAGGTTAGAACTTGTTCTATCTTAAATTAGCACTTACAGGAGTTGCTTTCCGAACGACTGTTTTTTTACAATTCAGTTCACAAATAAACAAATTCTCCAAACATAGTTCAACTCAAATGTCCATTCAACATGTGGAAAAAACGCCCGCTCAACTTTTTTTGAATCTGCAAGTCTATCTGTGGGGTAGCCAGATTCCAATGCTTCAGTCAGCTTTACATGTAAAAAAAGCGCACTCCCACAGCGTCAAGAAACGGGAAGCTCGATCAACATGGATACAAAAGGCAATGCTGAAGGGGGACCTCAGGGTGTGAAAACAGCGCCCCTCAAAATGGTTGTTTCCCTTTTAGTTTCGTTTGAAACTAAGGTGAAAAGGGAACCCTCAACAAACCACACCCACAAAAGCAAACGCT
The DNA here is from genome assembly GCA_963377175.1 of Effrenium voratum. Classification (NCBI taxonomy): domain Eukaryota; class Dinophyceae; order Suessiales; family Symbiodiniaceae; genus Effrenium; species Effrenium voratum. Next base: position 597,274 of record CAUJNA010003334.1, read on the forward strand.
GTGTGCCACTTGAAGCCCCCGGCCATCCTTTCCAGTGTGTCAACGTCCAAGGCTGGACCGCCAGTTTGTCGGTACCTGTCAGGTGACGTGGCTCAGAGCCGGGCGGCTTCCAAATGGGTCAGGGGATATTTCCTAAAATGCAGAATCCCTCTTCGTGATGTTTCAAGGGATTCCAAAAGATTGTACTTGTATGTTCCGGCCGTAGTGGGATCCTTTGTAGGACAGTTTGAAAGAGGTGCCTCAATTGGCAGGGCTGCTAGCTTCGGCACAGCCATATGGTTGGCGCCGTGCCCTTCCAGCTGAGCCATTCTTCTTCTTGTGCCCCTGAACATATCTGGCAAGTAAACCCCGTGTACAGTACACGTGCAGTGAGTTGGCGATGTGGGGATCCCACAAGATCCCTGCACAACAATTGTCAAAAACAATGAATCTTGACCCTTGCCAAAGCAAAAATGAAGACCCTCAAATCTTATGCGGGCCCTGCCAGCAACCCCTCGGTTGCGAGGCCGCACGAATCCGCGAAGCTCTTGCAGAAGTGCTTCAAATTCTCCTGCACCCGTGATCGACGTATGGAAGAGTTCCCGAGCAAATCAAAAAATTGAGGCACCTCCTTTTCGGATCAGCCTTGCGATTCCATGTCACCTTGCAAGGGGAATAGCATAACTTCGTCAGCGGAACAGGCCTTATGTTCTCAAAGAATTGCTGAACTACAAATGGGTGTGGCTTTCCACTTCTGTAGGATCCTTGCATAGTTTTGGGTCTCAGACCTGATACCAAAAAATGAGACCGGGGGTTCTTGCCCTCAGCTGTGCGCCCACAAAGCCACGGTTGAACTCCCCGCCCTTTCGGAAAGCCTGCCACACAAATGGCAACCATCCAAAACCATCTGCAAGCAGAAGCCATGAGGAATACATTTAGCCCATCCCCGGATATCTCCCCTCCCCGCCCATGTCAGCTCCCTTGCCGACACCCCGTTTCAGGTCCCTTGGCTCCGAGCGGGGCGTCCCCGCCTGCAAGGGCTCGAACTCGGAACAGTTCAGGTACCACCAAACCTGCGAGTCGAGCCCCAAAAGCAGATTGCTTTGGAAACCAAACCGCGGAAAATGGACAGGAAGAACTCAAAAAGCATTTGATTATGGAACCGTTTTCGGAGTTGTCGTAAAGGGCAACAAATTGGCAAACTACTTCTTGGGGGACAACCTTTTTTGACCTTTGGGAACATGATTGTTCCCACAAACTAGCAAGTTGAACTTTGCGCACGGGGTCCAAAGTCATCTCCGGAAACTCGCGCTTCAAATCAGTGACAAAACGGGACTTCTGGAAGGAAGCCCGTTTTTGGCTTCCCATCCCCAGGGAGTTGTCCCCTCCAATTTTCGACGCATAGATACGTGTCTACGCGCGGGAACGCCCTAAATGGCTGGCTTCCCCCTACTACCAGCCCCGAAAAGGGTCCTCTCCGAACAACACACGCCCAAATATATATATATATATGTGTGTGTGTGTGTGTTTCTCAAATAGCGCGTCCCCCTTTTGAATGGCTTTGGAAGGGACCCAAAAAGGAGACCAACCGAGTTTGCAGGCCCATTTTGAGACAAGCCAATTTCGGTCAGCGCCTTGTGGCCCAGACAGCTGCGCCCGAAGCCACCCCAGTCCAGGACCCCACAGCACAGCTTCCCCGCCTGCCGAAATCGGGGCATGGCGGGTGCTCTCCATTGGCCCCAGCTTACTGTAGATTGTTGTCCGTGCTTAACTCGTTCAGAAGGAAACCAACAGACTGAACAGGTTGTAACCGCTGCCAGAATGCTTGTTGGCACTTGCGCAAATGAGGAGGAAACCAAAGCAAGCCCCACCCATCTTTCTCGGGGCGTAGGAGAGTCCTAATGTCTTGTCTAACCAAGAGAGGAGAGACATTTAAAACGTGGTCCAATGGAAAGGGTCAAAACTTCTGGTGGACGGCTGCCATGGGCTCAAAAGGAAACCAAAAGGGAAGCAAACAACTTGAAAGGTCAGGTTTCAACCGCAAGACCATTGTCAGGCACCATCATAGGTGATATCATTTTCCACTCAAGGCTTCTGCAAGCCAATTCAGAAGACAAGAAAGGGAGACTCAAAGCAAACTTCCTAATTACTTGTTTGCTGATTGCTGTTCGACACAAGAAACAGGCAAGCCAAGCATTTTGAAGGCCTGGGCAATTTCAGGAAACTCTGGTGCTCCCGGCGAAACTCAGACGTGGGCCCGACTGCGCGGTTGAGCGAATGCAACTGGTTACAAGTGCGTTCTCATTCCCCCCCAAAAAAAGGCTGGAAAAGGTAGTGCGAAGGGTTGAGTGGAAATAATGCTCAGGGAGCCTTCTTCGCTAACAAATATTGTCTCTCGTCCAACCTCCCCCGCAATCTGGGTTGGCAAGGCACCCATGCCTCGTCCCGCCAATAGTAGGCATTGTCCACGTTCAGGTTTGCATGGGACAAGGCGATGTAATCCACATCCTCCGAAACCGCCATGGCTTAGCACGCCATGGAAAATAATTAGGTTCACGCTCTCCTCGTGCTTCCAGAAGTCAATCTCGTTTGTGTACGCCATAAAGGTCATCATGATGTTGGTGAACTTGTCAATAAACCTCAACAGGAAATCCCCCAAGTGCCCCTTACCTTGCCAAACCCCCCAACCCGCCCGACGCTGCAATCGGCACTTGATCCGGGCAGGCCGAGCCCCGTGCTCTGGCGTCTTGGCGTAGCTGGGGAAGAACACCGCAGCGGTCTCCGAGAAGAATCTGATCGCTTGGGTCAGCTTGGCGGTGGTGCCCTCACGCGGAGCTTCATGTTCCAAGAGCCACTCCAAATGAACCAAACATTCCGAATTCCAGTGCCAAGATGCCAAGAACCATAAAAAGAAACTCTTTTTGCAAAGCAAAACATGCAAAACGCGC
>CAUJNA010003334.1:610200-684085 GCA_963377175.1 Effrenium voratum
AGGATGTGTGAAGCTCTTCGGACAACCGACGGGGTAGCAACATCTCTGGGCCTCACCCGGAACAGGAACTTCCCTGCGTTGTTCCCGCCGGTCACCTCAACGGCGGCAACAGTCCGACCGGACTGACACGACGGAACAACGGAGCAGCAAGGGATGCGACTGGTCACTATGTGCTTGCAATTTGCTTGGGGCAGAGAAAAAGACCAGTAGTAAACGATACTTAAGGTTTCATGCTGTTTTTGCAACTTCGAATGCCCCTGGCTTTTGGAATGATCATGTATCAAGTCTTCACTTGTTCACACCCCACCTGGATGTTCTCCACCTTCACTTCCACCACGCGGTTGGTGGCTTCCAAGGAACCTCGCTAGATGTGTTTTGATGCCCCTTCAGACCCTTCAGTGACACAGTTCTGCATCTTCTGAGTTCCTTTTCAGCAAATCATCCTTCAGGGTGTCAACCAGGGGTCAACGTGGGCTTATCCGGTCTTGTCCAGAGATTGACCGCCCGCCTCCCCTGTGTGGTCTAGTGTTCAAAGCTCTGAAGGTGGGTCTCTCAATCCCTTGCGGTTGGCTAAAGCTACCTGCACAACGAAACCAACCGCTCCACCCCGCCTGCGCGCTGGAAGGCCTGTGTGAGCCTAACACAAGCTGCGACAAAATCAGCTTGACCCATCTCCATGAAATTGCCCTCCCCATGCAACCTGAGGGAAACCCTGTTCGGTGTGCCGCGACAAAGTCAGGCTTTATGATGATGGCTTAATGCAGGGCTGGCCAATCCTAATCCATGCCAATTGCCGATAAGGAAAGGACTTCAAAAGGGGGGACCCTTTCGTGACCCAAAGAACGAAGGATTGCCTTTGAACTGCCTAGATTTTGACACATTGACATCCCTGGGGAAAGTGCAAAGCAACTGTGACAAAGCATGCGGTCAAGGATGGATTGCTGCCCCTCACCTCCTTTCCTCATTTTGAATGTTGCAACAATCTTTCGGCTATTGCCACGTGCCCCAGATTCCCCCTCTTCCACTGTCTGTCCTTGATGTTTCCCCTGCCAAAGGGAAGCTCTATAAAACGGCAACCAAAAGGTGGTTTTCCAAAAAAAGTCCTATCCGGAGGCCTCTACCAGACACCTCCTTTCTTCCCGCTGCTCAACTCTTCACAAGGCCAAGTGGGCCCCCTGCCATTTCGGCCCAAAGTCTTCCAGCATCTGCGAGGTCCTCATCGCAGAGGAGGGCGCACGAATTTGACAACAAAAAGCATGAGGGAAAACACCCCGAAGGGAAGGAATCGCCGCTTTAGGCAGTATTTTTGTTCGTTTTGCCCTTTGGACGCATTTGACTTCCTTCCAAAAAGGTCATAAGTCAATGCCAATCTTCCCCACTCTGGCCACACTCAACCTCATCTGAGGCCGGGGCCAGGGGAACTCCAGTCCATAAAACCTGAATCGAAACCGCCGTCGGTTGCATCTGCACCACTTGTCGAGTCTAACAGCGAGAACCTGTCCTCACTGCTCAAAGATTGAATGCAAGGCCCGCACATGCCCGGGGACTTCTTCGAATGCTTGGTCAGCACGTCGTCCAATGAAACCGGACGCCAGAGCACCGCCGCCCTCTTTCTTTCGCCCTGCCCCAGCCAGCCAGCCAGCCAGCCAGCCAGCCAAATGCATTGCATCATCACTAAGTTTGGTGGTTTGGACTGATGCCTTGCATATTTGAGCCTCATAGGAATGAGCCAGCAGAGCAATCATCCCCTGACCTCCAAACCGCCAATACAAACCACAAAATAAGGCAAGGCTCATTGCATCCATGTCCGCACGGAGAATGGAACCCAAACAACGAGCCGGCCTAGTACTGCTTTTTCGGCAATCAGTGCAAATGAGCATTTTGTGGAAAGTGTACGTTTTCTGGGCTTGTTTCCAAGAAGGCTCCAGAATCTAGTGCCGCGACCCCAAGAACCAGGTCATCGATGCAGGCCTCGCATCTGTTCTCCAGCTCCTTGATCATGGCCTGCAGTGCAAGGGAACGGACCAAGAACAATGTGGGTATGTGTCAAGCTAAGGGGGACTCTGACAATGGTGATTTCCTTTGGTTTGCCTTTCAGGCAGTCCAAAAACGGGCAAAAACACCTTGGAAATTGCCTAGTGTCTCCCCTGCTGTCCGTGAAACTGCGGGGGTCCACCCCACATCCCACTACCAACAGAGCTCAAAGTGATTCTCAGTTGGGAAGCTTTGAATTGCTGAACATTCAAAACAGGGCATCAAGGAAGTCTATCTGAAACTTCCGCCAAACTTTCAAGCAGACCGCTGCAGCTTCGGGTGGAAGTGCATATTTGCTCTGTGTGTCAGGCGCAACCTGGAGTATTCTGCACCTTGTTTCGTACACCCCCATTGCTCAAAATGTATGGAAACCAGGGACTACAACCTTGCACCAAATTGCCCTCACCCAGGTTTTTGGAAGCTGCTTTCCAGCCCCCAACGCCCAGCCGTGAGCCCACGCCTCCTCCTCCTGCTTTGCAGCCTCCTGCCTCTTCAGCACATCCGCTACAGACTCCTGGACCGCCTGCCATGCGGCTCAGGAAGCGCGACCCATGGGGCCCGACAGAACATCCGGAGTCGAAAACCGCCCAAGAGGATGGGGCTTCCCAGTCCTTGGCCCAAAAAGAACCTTGACCATTGGAGTCTAAGCCAAGGGGAACGTAGATTCGTTCTGCGCTAGTATGCAGGTGCTTTCCCAATGCTTGCACGCACAAAAACACTGTAAAACCCTGCCTGGCAGCTGACAGATACTCAAAACCCCCAAACCAACCTTTGACCCAGTCTCAAGGAATGCAGAGGCTGACCCAAGCGCGGAGACTTTGATTTCTCTTCGCCGCCATATAGCAGGCCTGATCGGCATAAAAAGACTCGAGCCGATTACTTCAGGCAAGGTTTGTGGGCAAAACCTTGACTGCCATGCCAGTTGGCCAGGGTTGTCCAGATTACCCCCCCTGATATATCTCCCCCTCTTCGAAATCTGAGTTCCGGGCCACCTTCCGCTCCGAGGCAGTGAAGTCCTGATTGCCAAGTGCTTGGCTTCCTCTTGTCCCGTAGCAAAGCCTTTCACCCTATCTCGAGCTATCGTCGAAGAAAATTGCTGAGCTAGGAAATACCCGAACATCGGCCCAACAAAAGCAGACATCACATGCCCAATCGGTGGGCTGTTGTCTGAAGTGGAAATGCCTAAACCGAGATTCCCCGCCGATCGACGACATTTCTTCAGGTGCGCTTGAAATGGTTTTTAACAGTTAGCCTGGTGGGAGTAGCTGCTGTTGGTGAAAATATTCAAGTACTGTAAGAAGGTTGGCCACCAATTTAGGCAAATTCCGGTTTGAGTTGGCAGTGGGGCTGCGGATTGCGTCCTTCTCTTCAAGGGGGGGGCTCCCGTTTCAGGACACCTCCAAGCCAGAAAAGCGCGTTGCGGTTGTCGTGACTTGGGTCGTGTCTCCTTTCCATCAGAATACCCCAGCCGCACAATGGGCGGAAATGCAAAAATATCTGGCCTGTGCAGAATGACGACACGCTGCCGAGCTGCGTGGAGACAATCAAAAAGATTTGGTGCTGCCGAAAGTAATAAGACCATCCGCGTGACCTGAGGATGAGACCCGCAGTGGGCCCAAGAAGAGTCATGAACTGCATGGTGTAGGTCTGCGTAGATTCCCCTGCAAAGGCGCCTTCGAAAACAGGACTAGCAGGGCACGACAGACCAACGCCTCACACAGTCGACTGTTGCGCTTGCTGTCAAAAAGCTGAGAAACAAGGTTGCTGCCAGTCAGCTGGGAAGATGATCCGGGTGCATAGGAACGAGCCTATACGCGTCGGGCGAGTCTTCGCCAGTACTAAGGGGCGTGCAATCCGAAGCTGAACATCTTGCGAGGGCCATGGACAATGTCTGGCATTTACAGAGTCATTCCTGTAAACCTTCACGTGTTTGGCCTACTCGTCAAGTTTGCTGCCTGGCCGCGTAGGATTGTCGGGCGCAAGTCATAAAATACGGATTGACATACCAAGAGTAAAATATGTGTAAACCAAAAACGACTGAATCAGCTTCAGCAAGCCGGCACCGTTTTCTCCACCAGCCCGCCGATCCCTGGGCACAGCCGCGGACACGCGTCGCACGCCTGATGCCATCACAACATCGGACCCGGTCACCAAAGACATCCTCTGTGGAGGCCACCAAACGGATAGGATCAACGGGTGTGGATCGCAACAGAGCACGCCTCCCATCCGAAAATCTGTGCAAATGCTGGCCTGCCAACACACAAGCATGAGAAAAACAACAAATGCTGGCCTGCCAACACACAAGCATGAGAAAAACAATCAAACAAACAAAAAAGCAATCAAGCAAGCAAAACAAACAAGCAAGAAAGAAAACAGGCACGCTCTCGGCTCCTTCCACTGCTTCTGCGGCATCTCTAGCACACTCATCTTGGAGCAGTTCAAATTGCCCAGGTGGAAGAAGGTGGTGTCCCCTGTAGAGGTGTACACGCGAGGTCCGAACTCTGGGTCCTGGGCTGGGAGCGCAGGTTCTTTCAGGAAGGGGCTGTTTGCTGATAAAAAGCTACGAAACCAACAGAATCTTCACATCAACCGATTTGGGTTCGTTTCGGTGGCTTCCAATCAAACGGATTCAACCCGGGTGACGAGCGGAAAGGATTTGAGTCGCACCCGAGGCGGCGGCCACTTCCAGAACCTCCTCCCGGTCCCCCAGCGCCACGGGAACGATGCCGCTGACCCGCGCCCAGTCGGGCTCCTCCCGCACCGCCTCAGTTTCTTTGGCCAAATTCCTGCAGAAAATCCTGTAGCTGGCTTCTTTCACTATTGCCGAAGCCGCCGATCCCACAGCGACTAGTGCCTTTTGCCTGAGCCTCCTGAGGGTCTACTGCAAGAAGGTGCTTGGGGGGGGGTTCAAACAACCGTAAGAGTCATAACCAAACCCAGTCTGAATCAAAGGAGTCGCTCTGCAAGGATCCATAGACGTGACACCGCACGTATGTATGGTTGACCCGGATTTTTTGGTTTTGGCTCACCTGGGACGCCATGCAACCTCCCCGCTGTCGAAAACAAGGGCATGCGAAAGAGCATACAAGTCTCTTGACAGCCTGAAAGAACTGCACCGAGAAGAGCCTCAAACATTGGGCAAAACACCACGATTCAGAGCCCGGAAGTCCTATCAATCCAATTCCCCCGACCAGCCTCGCCCCTGGCGAGCTGGCTGCCAAGGCCTCACTCAAAGGCTTTGACCCAACAGCGCATGGGAGGGCTAAGAAACGGGTCCCAAAAAAACTCGTTAGACACCACTCTTGTATAGTCAAGAGGAATCTAGAGGAAACCGTCTGCGACCGTTCAATTCCTGTTCAGGGGCACACCCACACATCAACCGAGAGTTCCTTACAAGACGATCTTTAATGCGCCTTGTCAATTTCAATGAGAACCACGGATCTCGAAAATCATTGGGAAGAAATCAACTCACGTTTTGCCCGGTCTGAACCAAAAGCGCCTCGTGTGCGGCTGGGGCTGCGGCCACGCGGCGCACGGCGCTTGGGAAGGCCAAAACTCATCGAAGCGACCATGGCGCAGGGCGAACGCAAAATAGATGCAGCGTCGACCGTGCTGAGAAAGTGTGCCCTACCTTCGTAGGGCCATAGGGTTGCCTCTCCTTGCTATGCTGCGTCGCAGTGGTTATGTGTGTGTGTATTCTCTCCTGTTGTAGTGGCTGACAGGGCCCAGCGTTGTTGGGGTTCCCATGACCTTGCGATTTAAAGCTGCCAACAAGCCATCACATTCCATACCAAAAATGAATCTCATGGTATGCGGTTGCGCCAAAATCAAACAGAAGACTGTATTTCAAGCCCAACTCGCCAATCCAAGAAGGTGACAATCCGTTGGAGGAACCCTTGACACATTTGAGCTGAGGCCTCGGCCCAGCTCCGGCCCAGGCCTAAAGCTGAAATGCCACAACACGACGCCAGGGCACATAGTCAAAACACAAGGAAGCGCAAGCTCCCGTGGCCAACGATCCTTCCCGCCTCGGGGCTCGCGGCGGAGAGCCTAACCGCGCGGCAGGCGGCTCGCCTCGCGACAAAGACGAAATCAAGAAACACAGCAGACCTTCAAAACGCCCGCCTTCAAAACATTTGCAGTGCTCCATCTTTAACTACTCTGCTTCGAGATTCGCACATTGCTGATGTGCGCAAGTGGCGAACACCCAGCCCGCCTGGAGCCAACGCGCAGGCGGCTGGGACCTGGCCAGGCTCGGTTTGCTCACGACCCCGAAGAATCAGCCAGCTTGTAAGAGAGAGCATGCAGGAACCCCAAGAGGACAGAAAGGTAAGCAGAGCAAAAGGCCAAAAGAGCCTTTTAGAAGAAAAAGCCCAGAGCCAAAAGGCCAAAAATGATAAGCCAAGTCTGGCAATGCAAAGAGCTCCTTGCCTTTTGGGTTCTCCATGCCCCGCCTCCGGGCCGGTGCGCGCGCCGGACCTGGCGCCACATGGGACGAAACATATGGGCCCAACCCCTATGTCCAGGCCCAATACGAACAAAGGAAAGTCAAACCTGGGAAAGTTGGCTCAACAATTAAAACAAAAGCAAACAAAAAAACGTCCCAAAGGAGGGCACGGGTACAGTCCTCAAATCCCGAGGAAACTTGTTCAGCTTTTAGCACCGGTTGCAAAAAGAAGCCTCGAGGTACTTAAGATGTGAAAGATCGGGCTAAAACCTGCAAATATTGCATCTCTCCTACCAAGCTGCTTGCAAAGGTTTATACAGGGGTATCGGAACCCACTACATAAATAGCCAACAGGCTTGAAGTGTGCAATGAGAATTGTGCCATCCATGCCGCCCACCCCGCCTGTCGCGAAACTGCCGATAGCTCTCCGGGAGGGGAGTGATCATCGGACTGAACAAGGGCAACCTGGGCCCGCTCAAACTCATTGATGTTGGGTGCCACCACAATGCTTCTGAAAGCAGGCAAGCCCCCTTTGTTGTTGGTGTTTCAACCAAAACCAAAAAGGAAACGAAACATTGTTCCCTTCTCCACTTTGGAAACACCTTTAGAGTAGACACAGAGTAGGTTCCCCAGGCCCACTGAGGGTTTCGGGGATGCTCCTCCCTGCCCAAACTTGGCGCGCGACTTCCAGTTAGCCTGCGGGTGAGACCTCTGGCAGCTTCGGATACGAATCCCTCCCTGGGGAGTGGCTGCTTCGTGACGGCTTCGTGAAAGCAGTTCTTGCATGAGTAAACGGCTGGCCAATCCAAACTACAAAGGGACCCGGAAGGATTGGCAGTTGCCTTTGAACAGCCCCGAGTCATGGGGGAGAGTGTCCAAACCATTGGGCACGGACCCCTTCCGAGGCGTGCTCAACACACCAGCGAGAAGACCAACCACAGTCTTGCATGTTTCGCCCAAGCTCCCAGCTCCCGGTCCGAGAAGTGCAAAACGTCCTTGGCAGTCGAAGCTGCTAGCGTGTACACGGGTGGAACCCCGCTGGGCAACTCTGTTAAGAGGAGGGAAACCATGTTTCATCCATTTTGAGGTGCGACTGGTTGCGATTTGCTCCCAAACACATGTTTCTCTTGAGTTGGCTGCTGATGTAAATGTCCCTCACAGCGCTTCCAGCGGCAACAAGAAAATGCGCCAAAGTTTCCCGAGGCAAAGCTCCAGATTCCAAAGCCCCCGAACTTTGGCGGAAGCCGCTGAGGCACATCGCTGGGCGCCGAGCCACCGGAGCTCGATGGAGCGGCTCCTGGCTGGGTCAAGACAAATGCCGGCTCGTTGCTCCCAGCTTCCATTGGAAAAAAAGATATGAACCTGAATATAAAATAATATAAATCCTTGTGATGTCCTCTGTAGAGGGGCTTGTTGATTGAACCACATTGGTCACACCTCGTTTTGGTGATTTGGACCCTCGCGCTTACTTCAAACGCGAAATCACTTACTCCACTCACAAGCAAAAAGATGCGAGTCGGACTGGGACCCGCCGACGTTGAGAAGCTCAAAGATCACCTTGTTCAACACCACTGAAAAAAGGCAGCAACACAGCTTGCTCATTTCTGATACAGCCACTTGCCCAACACAGATCGTACACGCTGCAAAACTGTCTTACACAGGCTCACTTACACTTTGCTCACGTGTACCAACGCAAATAGCTCGCGAAGCGCTGCGCCATGGGCCAAAAATACGCGCGCGAAGAGAAGTCTCACTCCCAGGCCAAACACTTCCCACCCGCTCGCAGCTCGCTACACCACAGCCAAACCGGCCGAAGGCCTCCCGTGCCGAAGGTGCTCTGCCAGGTATCGACCTCCGGGAGCTTTCAGCTGCAGGCGGAAGTGGTCAAACATCAGAACTCCGCTCGGTGGCTGGTGTTTGAAGGGAAAGGTCTCTGTTGTTGCAAACATCCAAGCTCCCCGAAAACAAACAACTTGTGACTTGTGTGCACTTTTGAGATTGCCCCTGCATTTTTCCACAGGGTCGGCGTGACATCTCACCAAACGACAAATTGGTGGGGTCACAACCAAACTGTAGAAGCCCCAAGCACACGGGCCGTTTGGCAAAGGCACACATTGGCAGGTGTACAAAATACGGAGCGTTCCCCATATAGGACAGCCTTTGCTTTGGCATTTCATTTTCATGATTCTCGCCACCCGCGACGAGGGAATCTGCTTGGTTGATGTGCTAACAAAGCCCAACTGCAGTTGCAAGGACCCCATTGACGCATCCGATGCTGTTGAAACCTGGTTCATGTCATGTTTGCCAGCTGTCCTTCAAGAAGGAACCTCCACTTCCCTTGAGGACCCAACACCATATTCAACATTCCGGACCCCCTGATCAAATTGTGCGGGTCTATCCCAGAGCCCGCCTCTCTGAGTCACCTGCACGGGGCTCAGATTCCAGCATGGCAAATCAAGTCAAACAGGGTCAACAATACACGTTGGCCCATTCAAACAAACGAGCCCATTTGCTGATGATGAACAACTGGCATTCTTTGAGTCAACCAGAATGAAAAGACTCAAAGGGCGGGGCTCACCTGTTCATAGTTGGGATCGACCCACGAACCTTCTCAACTGCCCAGGTTTCGCGTGTAGCGTATTGTGGTGCCATATGGCGACATTTGATTAAAACTTCTATTTGGATGACTCTTTTCGTTCCTATAGAGAGCGCAGCCAAGATGCGACCTGACGCTCAGCCCGCGGCTCACGCCGTGGCCGCTGGCTGCCAGTGACCCAGCCTGCCCGGCCCGATTCCAAGCCCGAGCAAAACTCAGAGTCTTCATAGGGCTGTTCAGGAAGGAAATCGTTCCACTTTTAGACCTTGTGCCGGTTGCTTTGCCCTTGAAAAGGGGTCTACTTGCCACCCACGCCCTCAATCCAGTTGTCGCTGAGCCCCGCACGCTGGCAGTGCGGGAGAGGTAGGGCCTGGACGCCAAGGAGTTTGTATCGCAAGAGAGCTGTACGGGAGCGGCGCCTCTGCGCCCCACCTGGCAAAGGAAGCCACGTGGGATCGTTGGCTGCTTGCTTGGTCGTTCGTCTTTGGACGGGCTGAGAGCCCTCAACCATCCTTCAAGCCACAGAATCGTCGCTCGCGCCTGGGTTAAGCTGCATGCGACTCAGCTCCGCCACTCCCGTGATCAAGTTTGAGACGCTGCCTCGGAGCACATCCCGTCTAGGCAAAACAAGGTCAAGGTGAAACACACCGGAAATACGCGATGTTTTTGAAAGGTCACTCTTAGACTATGCCTCAAAAGTTGCAAGTTAGTGAGGCAAAGCGAAGATCCCCTCATGAAGCGGCAAAACAAGCCGGACTCCCCGACTCCCCCCAGCCCGAGCGCCGCGCTAGGTCGCTGCTTTCCACCCTTTCGCGCCTGCCGATTTGCCAACTTGCTTCGCCCATCCGAATGGCTGCCTCGCAACAGCCTAAAGGAGCTGAAATGGTTCCTTCCAAAAAGAGTGGCGGATTGTTCCGACAATCAGCCTCAAGCTGCGTAACACTGCCATGCAGCATACTACTGACTACCCAGCCGAGCCAACGCTCCCTTCTGCCCAGCCTACAAAAGGACAAGCTAAAATTCATTCTGTTTAGGAAGTCTTTCTCCATTTGTGCAAAGCGCCGAGGGCGGGCATCTTCTCCCGCGCCTTGCACCTCGGTCCCCGCGCCTGAAGCAGCTTCGTCTCGGTCCACAGCTCGCTCAGCTGATTGGACTGGTGCTTGATGGTGTGGCACAGGCCCCTGGAATGCCCAAAAAATCGCATCGTAAACTGAGCTTACCAACATCTGAAGCATCAAGCACGGGCGACCCATATTATGTTTCAAGGCAAAGCTGCATGTTCACGCTGGGATTTCTGCCAAAAACACCGCATTGAACTCTCTTGGTTTGCCAGGGTGGAAACTTGAGTTGAACCAAAGCAGGATCAACGCATAGGTGCCACTGTGCTAGCTGTTTCTCCCCCTCTCTCTCTCTCTCTCGCTCTCTCTCTCTCTCTCTGTGTCTGCGTGGCCATTGAAAAGACACCAACAGGAGAAGCGAAATTCTACACCAACAGCGGGCCATGGTGCACTGGCGCACCGACCTGATTCTTTGACAGACTTCAATAAACATCCCAGAAAAGACATCCGCCCCTATCGGGGTATGTCATATTTCAGGCCATCCCCTTTCGGTGTCATCAAAATAGAAACCAAAAGAAAACCAACTGAAACCCAAGCATGTTGTGGGTCAAAACTCTTCAGGCCCCCCCCCCTGTACACCCCCCTTCTTTTCAGAAACGCGTGCGCTCCCCAACACCCGCGTCCTGATCTCCTCTCGCAGGCGCTGGTTCTCCAGCTTTACCGCCGCAGCCTTTTCTCGTAAGGCGCGACGCTTAATCAGGAGACCCTTGGTCGATTCCGACTGGTCCAATTCCTGTTTTGTTCTATAATTGTCTTATGACATTCAACCTTTCGCTAACCCTTCCGCCAAGCCTCCGCGACGTGAACCGTTGCTTCTGCGGGCCTGTTTTTTGTTCACTTGCTTCCGCGCGGGCACGTTTTGCTTACTTTTGCCTCCGCGGGCACGGTGTTAATTACCCAAAAACCTTCCGGGGAGGTTTCCAAGGCAAACCCTCCACTGGCTTTCTTGGTAAAACAAGCGGGGCACGCAAAAAGAACGAACCTGAAGTGAGCGCCAGTGTTTTGCACTAATGCTATTTCAGATCCCCTTATCCCTTTAATTTTTGGCGAAGGTATGCCCTAAATGCTGCAAGTAGGGAAACAAGATACACCAGGCATTCTACCACCATTCACAACGTCTCTGTAGTATGACAGGAAAGATGTGGGCCGAGTTCCAAAATGAAACTCACTCAAGCTTGGCTCAGATGACGTTTGAAAAGAACAAATCAACGACCCTGGTAGCATCACCCCGAAAGGTGAAATGAATGATGAAGGTTTCCAAAAATGTTCCAGTGGTTCGCAGTCCTTGTTGGATAAGAATGGGCGCTTGCTTGGAAGGCAAGAAAGAAAAAAAAAGGAACCAAGCAATGGTTGGCTCCAACCATTTTCCTGGGTGTCTGCTTCTTAGATTGGGAAACCCCCTTGTGTGGCTGTGTCTTTGTTGGGAGCCCCCTGTTGAGTGGCTGCGGAAACTCCCTCAGAGCCACCCACTTTGGCCCAAATTTCACGCACAAATGGCTCCCTTGCGAAGACCAAGGCTTCGCCTCCACGAGGCTTGGGGCGGATCCGCTCTTCGACAGCGAGCGCGCCGAAGCCGTGGAGGACCTGAGCTTTCGGCTCGAACCACCGAACCACTCCCCCTTCCCCAATCCAAGGACACGAAGTTGGAGGGTTGCATAGGGTTGCCTATTCTTGGGAATCACACCCATTTTGCCGTGCCGAGTGGCGAAGTCGCAACAAGTAGGGCCATGGGATGCACTGTGGTGAGAAGGGAGAAACTAAACTCTTGCCAAAGTCCATCTTCCAGCACTTGCAAGAAAATGGAGGAAAGCATGTTCCTGTATCAGTTTCACCGCAGAATTGTATGCACTGGGCTCCATGTCACAAAAAGGATCAAGCCCAGCTCTCGAATCTGGATTTGCCACGTGCCATCGAACCCTTCCGTTGCAAACAAGGGCAAACAAGGCCTTGGGCGAGGGGAAGCTCTCAGTCTCAGCGCCCTGCGTCGAACCCCCGTAGCCACCATAGCAGCCCAGGGCCTCCGGAAGCCGCGGCGATGGACTCATGCAGCAAAAAGGAGGTCTCCAATTGATGGACCTCGCTTTGGGGGGCCCGAATTTTGACGCATACCAACAACCTCTGAGCCGGCCATGAGTCTTGCCGGGGCATTGACCAGCGCTTGAAGGTGGGAGGGTGCGGGAAGGAAGAGCAAGGCAGGCCCAGAGTTTGTAAACTGTCAGCATGCCACATACATGGTACAATCGGGGATTGTGCATTATTCACACGCAATGGTCAGATTTCTCCCTCTGCGTACAAGCTGACAAGCTGTGGCGCAATCAATCCGAGGACAAGGCAGGTTCACACAAATTGGAGAGGGTGTCATCACAACCAAGCACGGAGTTAGGGGCAATTGCGGCTCGGGAGTGCCCCAAAATTGATAGATCCTGGTGCTTGAAGGGAAATCGACATGGAATCGACCCGCTGCGAGTAGCAAACAACGGCCCAAACAAACAGCCAAAACTGAAATTGTCTCAAAACAGTGCCGTATAATCATACATATAGACATATAGATATATAATATTCTGATATCTATGCTTTCGCCAGTTGCCCACGCTGGCGAAGCACCACTCACGCCATTCGCGCGGCTCCGCACCTCGGGCGCAGGTCGGCGGCGCGCAACGGGCTCCGCCAAGACCTCCTCGCGGCTTTGTGCGACATACGACGAGGGCCCTGCAAAGTCGATCCCATAAATCCATGAGGCGATCGTCCTCCTGTGACACGGCGGGCCCGACATACTTGGGATGTGACAAAGCTGGGCACGTCTTCCATGTCACTGTTACTGACAGCATCTTTCTTGGCACCTCCTGCAATGCCGAACAGCCCGACCATTCTTCAGGTGCAAAGATGGCAAGTACGTGAAACCCGGCCGAACCACCACCGTTCAAACAACCGCGGACAGGATCTATCTGATTTGTTTAACTGATGTCGCCCGAATTCAACTCCAACCAGCCGCCCTCGCCAACCAGCCACGCTGGGCTCCCTGCCGAGACCCGGCGTGGCTGGGCCGGCGGCGTCATGTGGCCATGGCTATGGCCGGGGTTTTGGGCGTTGCAGGCGCCGACACTCAGTCTTGTTGCTGGCTGCTTTGGGATTTGACTTCGAGCTTTTGGCAAAGGTGGGATTGAGAATTGAAAAAGAAAGGTGCTGAGGTGGAAAGAAGAGGCCAAAGATTTGTGTGCTGACGGACAGCAGGCGGATCTTAGCGCTCACCACATGGCATAACTCGGCCTCCCCTAACCCAACCAACACTCCCATACAGGGCGGATGATCCAACCCTTGCGCCCCATGTTTCACAGCGCGCTGGCAGAGCCACAATGGGTCACGTGGGTCTCCATCGCGCTCGTCACTTCCCTTCACCTGGCAGGAAGCCCGCAGATCCAATCTCCGCTTCTGCTCTAGCATCTGGCCTGGCGTGCCGGCGAAGTCTGCGAAATCCGGCATGTCTTGCAGACGCTGCGCAAGACCTCGCTGCCATGCAATGTAGGCCAGGTGCTCACTCATTCAAGCTCAAGGACTGCTGATCCCTGACCAATGAACAAGACGTGACTCCCGTGTGTGAGTGGCCGTTCTTCAGCAACGACGTGTAACTTTCGTGTTGTGCAACGAGCTGCCACTGCAGACCACGAGCAAAGTGCTCGCCCACGTCTCAGGACTAAGGCCTCAACATAGTCGTTCTTCAGCACAGCTCAGGCGACAGCGAAGCTCTGCACATGCCTGCGCCTGGCCAAGTCAAAGGTATCACCGGATTCCTTAGCACAATCCACGTTTGAAGAACAAGAATGTCTTCTCTCAAGAAGGAGCCAGTCTTCTCCAATCGTAGGTCAACCACAACCCGGACTTGCACCTGCGCAATCAGGAATTTGACTGGCATCATGAGGGCATTGGGAGAGTTATACACGACAACGAGAACCGTTGCCTATTCCATCCATTCTTGAACAAACAGAACGTTGAGCTGGAGATGGCCAAACCCAGCCTTCTGACGGCACAGCAACATCGAGCTGCTGAAATGATGATAGAGTTGTTGTCAACGCAACCAAACATGATGCAAAAAGAGACAAATGTTCCCCACAAGGATTGTGTAGTTTGGTTATTGTGTGTGTCAGTAACTTGGGGCGTTCTGCCCAACCGACAATCGAGCGCCCATAAAGTATTAACATTTGCTTGGGAGAGTTTGCTCAGCAAGCTGGGCCCAGCATGACCTTTGACACTGCGAAGAACGAAGATGACATGGGGTCGTTTAACCCGGCCATCTGGACGAAATAAGCCTCGTGCTTGAGACCCTCATCGCCCATGCCAAATGGGTTTGTCAAAACTAAGAACACTGTTGGAGACAGTTCCAGAATGAAGCCGTCATGACTCGTCCCATTACTAAACTGGTAGTCATGAGTCAGGAAATGACCACAGCTTCCAATTTTGATAATTACCCCGAACTGCCAAGACGAAATCCACCCATTCATGGGCGGGTCCATGCGGAGCCCTTTCTGTGAGGCGCCTGCAATGCGGCGTCCTTCACCTCCGAGTCCTGCATTGCGAAATGCCGCCGTTTGGGCTTGGACCATCCCAGTCGCATCTGCTGGCACGCTGATCATACATCATGTGCTTATACATGTGCAGGTGTGCAGGTGCGCAGGTGTGCAGGTTCGCAGGTGTGCAGGTGTGCATGTGTGCGTGTGCGTGCATGTGTGTGTGTGTGTGTGCATTTGTGCTCTCACATGAGTCAACCATTCTCGAAAAGCTCGATTCCGCATCATGATGCTGCTTACTGGTATTTGGCAGACTTTGCCAATCCTCATCAGCCAACGCATCTACGGCTTGCATCAGCCTTAGCATGATATTCCCCGGGCTTGGCGGCCAAACCAGCTGTGGACATTCTAAAGTAGCAACGGCAAGGCAACAGGCAGCATACAGTTCAAACAGCCAGGAATGACGAGGCCCTCACTCTCGGCGCACCTTGGCATTGGGCGTGCAAGACTGCCACGTGAGCCGGAATCCAAGCTTCACGCCGAGGCTATGCTCGCTGCCTCAGAGCGCTCTCGACTTGCCCAAGAGTGGCACTTTTCGGACAACTATCACATCACCGGCCTATCTTCGTCTGAGTTCCCGGCATACTGCGTGGCCAACTCGCTTGCGCGAAGCTGCTGCCCGGAAGGGTCGCTTCCCAGCACCTGACACACCACACTGTCAAACATCTCAAATTTGGCACCACCCCGAGACAACCCTAATTTTGTTAATACACCTCGCTCCCTCTCTCAATGGAACGAACAGCAACCGGCACAGCTTGCCAACACGCTCTGAGCTCGCTTTTCAGACAAATCGCAAGTGGGGCTTTTACAACCACGTCTCACAGCCCAGAACTCGCCTGGCACTGGAGACTGACGGAAACCAACACCTTGCCGCTGCAAACAGCAGCTGCCACGGACTTGCCTGCACCGTCTCCGCCAGGATCTCAAAGCAGCCCTGCAGCTTCTCCTAGAAAATCATTTTTTGGTTGGGGATCCTCAGGTGCACATCATAGATGTCCAACCATTTTGGGAGGGTGTTCCCTATTTAAAAAATTGATCAAGTAACCCGCCACAGCCAAATCTTTCCCGCGCTTCCCAAAGCCGCTGCGCCTGAACGCCCAATGCCTGCGGCTCCATGAGCGCGCAGCCAAGCCGTGGCAGTTTGAGAAGCGAACTGCACCCATCGACCAAAAGACAAAAATTGAGGGATCCTAAAGAGTGAGGGAGTGGGAAAAACAAGGGCAAGTACGGCACAGCTCCCCACAGAAGCATGTTCAAACGTTCAAAACTGCGAGCATTCACTGCTGTAAGCCCGCCAGGGCGGATATGCTGTGCAAACTCAGGCGGCGTGCCGCCATCGCATCATGTCTCTGCCATTGCACAAGATCTGCTTTCCCTAGGCACATCTTTCTGCTCTCATTCCAGTCTCTTGCTCTGTAATTTCTCAGGCTCCACAACAGGTCTAGAACTCCCACGATCTATCTCCAACCTTGACGTCTGCCATGGAAAGTGTGCCGTTCTCCGGCACACAATGAACTGAAAGGTGCAGGCTATTTGGGATCCGCGAACTCATTTCTCAATGTACATAACTTGCCTGAGCGCGCCAGCACACACACACACACACACCACGTTCTGACGGCAAAGCGACGAGACATTGCTTCAACATCCACACCGTATCAAATCCAAGGAACCACTCCCCCTCATCACGCCATCGTGCCTGCCAAAGCAGGGCATTGTTGGAAACGCATCTCACATCCGCTCAGCCGCCTTCACCTCTCCATCTGGGGCACGCTCCAGGGGGTTCGCATCCAAATACTCTCCTTGATGTCCTCGCCTCAAAGAAAGATGACGGGTTTGGCACGGTCCAGGCGTTAATGGTCTATGCTTCTGGCAAGAAGATCTGATCTCCAGAATAGATCTCCCCTCCATCCTGGGGTGCTCAGAACATGGGGCATCAGGAATCTGCTGTTGCATATAAGCAGTAAGCAGCCTGGCCTGTTTGACGATGGTAATTTTCTGCCACTCCCCTCTAGGGTCATAGTACCTGGCACCTGCGAGAAGTCACATGTGCTAAACGTCAGGTCAAAAATCTGACATTCAAGGCTTTCTAGGGTCGGTACGAACTGCACTTCCGAGGACGTCCATGTGCACACCTGACCTCAGCCAGCACTATCTAAGCAGTCATTACAAAAAGGTTGCGAGAAAGCTGAGATGCAAATTCTCTATCTCAGCACCATTTGTTGAGGCCCGCTCGGCATCACGAACATCACGACATCGCCATTCTTGATGGGTTCTCAGCAAGCATGCTTCTGCTCAACAACCATCAGTACGTTTGTGAAATGCTTGGAAGATTCACTCCCGTCTCCACCACTTCAAACGAACAACCAACAAGACACACACACACACACGCACAAGGCTGGGAAGCAGACCGTCGCGATTATTCATCTTCTCGATGGTTAGTGCGTGCTCCTTGTCCTTCTTGGTGCCGCGGGCCTCGGGACCAAGCAAGGCGTGGCTCAAATTTTGGCCATGGAGTTCTCCCAACAAGCACGCTCTTCGTTGCAGCCGTGCTATAAATTCCGGCTGCAGCAGAAAATCAAGCGCTGGCCTTTCAAAAAGGCATCCATATGCAAACGGGATGGAGAGCGTGTGGTGCATTCGAACTGGGGAGAGTTGATCATTTGCCCCACGGCCCACTGAAGGCGCCTTCACCCACTCCAGCTTTGTGGTGCCATCCAGCTCGCCGACATACCGCCCCGTCATGACCTGCGCAAAGCGGACCGCACTGTTTACGTGCTTCTGTCCGCCAAGCCTGAAAGCTAAACCTCATGCCCCATATCAATGCTTGTAGTCAAGCACGGCAGCTTTCCCGAATCAAACACCGGACTAGTCCCAAAATGCCCACCGGTCGCTGTTCGCCCTGGGAAAAACGCCTTGATGTACACCGTGTCGCCGTGCATGATGGTGTCTCCTTGCAAATTCCAATGAATTGCTTCAACTTCCACCTACGGTTAGCGCGTACTAGAATCAAGAGAACCCCGGAAAGATTGTGTCTTTGGATTCCCCTTAAACACCATTGAGGGATTTCCATTATCAAAATATTAAAAACAAAAAGCGTGATGCGTCAAAAACAAGGCCCATCCGGTCCTGTCGCCTTCTTCGCTGCCCGAAGCTGGACCAAAGGCCCGCGCTCTGTGCGCGAAGACCTCATGGAACCTTAGGCGCCACAGGTGAATGTCGCAATTCATCAAGGCGAAAACGGTTTTTACAGCACAAATGGCTATCGCAAAAATGTTACGTTAGTCCAACGACTAGAACACGCTTAGAACATGCGGAAAGCTCATTACAGCCCAAGCCAGGACATTGCATGGAACACTCTTAGGGGAGGTCCCTTTGAAGCTGCGCCAAGTTGCTTTGGCTGGCCCAGCCTACTATGCCCATGCAGCAAGGATCTCAGTACCAGGCTCTGCTTCGACTCTGCAGTTGCAGTGCTAGAGGCAAGCAAGCTAGATCGGGAAGCCTGCACACCTGGTATCGCGTCTGGCAATCAAATCGCTCCGTGGGTTGCAAAGAACAATGGCAAATCCTTCAAATGGCCACATCCTCGGCAAGAAAAACAACGCGCGAAGTGCTGAGGTCCACACCTCCCACAAAGGCACCCTCAAAGTCATTGTAATCGGCGCCAAACTTGGGGGCCAAACTCAAAGTGCGACGATGCCACTCCAAAAGCATCTGCAAAGCCCTGCCCGACTGTCCCACTGTCCGAGGTCCAGGCGTGCATGCATACGCATGCACCCACGGCCACTGCCAGCAACGACCTGCCCGCATGGACAGTTTCCAATTGGTGGCCAGGGATTTTAGGGTTTTCCTTCCTCTAGCTGACTCAAGCTTGCAAGCCCACTCAAATGGCTCAATGGCTGGTTTGGGATGCCTCCCTCCAAACCTGGCCCCAAAATGCCCGCTTTGCGTCAGGCGCTGGCCTCGCACGACGCTTCATGTCCATCATGTCAAATGTGCGAAATGGACAGGACTGAGCCCACACTTCGGTCAAGCAACTCAACTCTTCATGTTCCATGCAACCAGCAAATTCACGGTCTTTGGTCTTGGGACCAAGAAGAGAGTGAGCTGCGCTCAAACACTGACAAAAAACACATATTCTCACTTGCAACACGGCTAGCGCTAATGCCAGTCAACACAATTGATACCAAAAAAAACAATGAGCAGCAGGGCAAGGGAACGATCAAGGTCACAGCTGTCAACACATTCCTTTCACCTTTGTGCAGTACTTGGTTTGTCTTGAAGTCTTGGGCAGCGTACCTGGCAGTTCCATGGTTCCCACATTTTGAACGTATTGGTTTCCCATTATTTCTCAACGAAGGTTCTCCGTTGTTCATCTTTTCCGAGTCCTTGCAAGGGGTGTCCCAGAACGACACAATCAAATACAAATCGACTCCTACCTCTTGCATATCGTGATGCTTGTGTTCTGTCCCATCTGCAGATTTACATCAACTCCATCCCAATTCAAGATAGGAATTCGAATAAGATTCCATTTTTAAAATGTTTCAACCCGAAACAAATTTCATCAACATCGTTTTGGAAATCATATTTACATTCCAATTTCAAATTGAGTATGGACCAGGAGCCGCTGTAAGCAGCCCCATCAAAAAGTTGTGTAACAAATAAGATGAAAACCCAAGAAACAAACCAGAGCCTCAACCTGCAAACACCCCTAAAACACAAGCAAAGGGAACCCCGGCCCAGGGAGCTTCCCCCGAATGCCCACTCAGCACCAGCGCTTGTCGCAACACAGCGTTCGGTCCCCAGTCTCCTCAAGAATTCCCTCAGCATACATTCTCCTAGCAAGTATTCCCCACATACTACCCTGGTGCTGCTTTCGTATTTTCTTGATACTCCCTTGCTAATTCCTAGAGTTCTCCGGGTATTCAATAGTCCACAAAATGTCCCCTACTTTCCCTTCGTGTTCCCTAGTGAAAGATAGAGAGGCAGAAGTAGAGAGGAGAGATGGAGAGATAGAGATATTGGGACATAGCACACCGGGAGCAAGCGCAGCGCGCTTTTTGCTGTTGCGAATGTAAACTCTATTGGCAGGGCCCTTGAGCCAAAAGGTATTTGTGATGCAAATGATTGCCCAAAGGTCAATGGTGTGCAACAAACAGAACAGGGAGGGAGAGGGCGCGACTGCTTGCAAGGTTCCACCTGGAAGCACCACGCACCAAGCACATTTTGCTCAACCAATTTTAGCATCAAATGCCTCTTGGACTTGGGAGGACGCTGGATGCCACTTAAGTTATTTCGTTCCGGCTTGTAACGTCGTCACCTGCAAAGTTTTTCCCGAAAGCATGGCGAAGGGTTCACTTGAGTTGTTCTCATGAGAGTCATTACAAGGTCTCATTGCAGGGAATCATCATCATGAAAGTCATTGCAAGGAGTCATTGCAAGGAGTCATTGCAAGGAGTCATTGCAAGGAGTCATTGCAAGGAGTGCAAGGAGTCATTGCAAGGAGTCATTGCAAGGAGTCATTGGAAGGAGTCATTGCAAGGAGTCATTGCAAGGAGTCATTGCTAGGAGTCATTGCTAGGAGTCATTGCAAGGAGTCATTGCAAGGAGTCATTGCAAGGAGTCATTGCAAGGAGTCATTGCAAGGAGTCATTGCAAGGAGTCATGAGAGTCATTGCAAGCTGTAAGGAGCCAAGTGCATGGAGTCAAGTGCAAGTTGCAAGTGCAAGGAGTCAAGTGCAAGTTGCAAGCGCAAGGAGTCAAGCGCAGGTTGCAAGTGCATGGAGTCAAGTGCGAGTTGCAAGTGCAAGGAGTCAAGTGCAAGTTGCAAGTGGAAGGAATCAAGCGCAATTGACTTGCGAGGATTCAAAATTTCTTCTAGGGCGGCGGGGTAGCGCCGACGACACTTCACGAAAATCGACCCTCTGCAGATTGGCGTGGTCGAGGTGCAAAAACTCACGGTGTTTTGCGATTTTTAACATGCCCGCGCGACCCTCGGCGGGAATCGGCGCGCTCGAGGTACAAAAACTTGAGGTTGTTTGCGAATTTTAACATGCTCGCGCGAATCTCTGTGGGGATCGGCGTGGTCGAGGTGCAAAAATTCGAGGTTTGTTTTGGGATTTCTGCGGTTCCCGCGCGACCCTCTGCGGGGATCGGCGTGGTCGAAGTGCAAGAACTCGAAGTTTTTTTACGATTTCTGCGGTTCCCGCACGACCCTCTGCGGGGATCGGTGTGGTCGAGGTTCAAAAACTCGAGTTTGCGACTTTTGTTGTTCGAAGTGGTCCTCGGAAGTTGTCTCGTGGCTCGCGCGCCTGCTCCCAGGACCGGCGGGTCGTGGGTTCGATTCCCCCCTGGTCTGCGGGTGGGCTTCGCAAGCTGCACGGAGCAACTTGCATGTTAGAATCCTGTTCACTTGAGCTCAAACCGCACCTTGCTGGTCTCGTGCGTGGCAAGGGATGCTACCTCTGCACTTGCAGGCACCCCGCTCTGTTCCAGATCCTTAAGCCAGCCCGACGGCTAAGCATGATAAACCCATCAGCGGTTGCAGGGGTCCTAGCATCTCCGTAGCCATCTGGCTCAAGGCCGTATCGGCTCAAGTTGCTCGACGAGCCCAAGAAGCTAGTAGGTGTCGAGTGGTAGGGCCCAGGCCTGTCACGGCCAAAGTGGACGAGCCCTAGAAGCTGAGTAGGTGTACGAGGGTAGGCCCACTGTCACCGAAAGTAGGTTGTTGCTAGGGTTTTTGCTTGTTTGGGGTAGCCCGTAGGTTGTTGCTTTGGTTGTGTCCGTAGGAACATACACTTGCACTGCCCTGTGCCCGCACAACTTGTATAGGGACACTTTTGTGCTGCCAAAAGCTTTCAGCATTCCCTGTGACTACTTGAAAGTGCTCATTTCCAACTCAAAATAGATAACACCGGCCAAATTCAACTTTTAGAACAGTGTGGGCACTGCCCACCTGGTCTAAGTTGAATTATCCTCCTTTGCGTGTCCACTCACTGCTAGTGTGAGGCACTGCCTCGCCTAGTTTGTGTGACCCAACTCACTGCTAGTGTGAGGCACTGCCTTGCCTAGTCTGTTGACCTGCCTTGCCGTGACCTTAGTGTGCACTAACCCAAATTCCCTCAGGGGCTGAGCAGCTACTGTGCTCTCAAAATTTAGGGCCAAGTGACCAATGAGGGAAGCTGAAGCGAAGAAATCAGGCAGAGTGAATGCCTCATCAAATTTAGTTTCGCCTGTCATCAAAGATATGCCCTTAAAGGGTACTAAGAATGAACAAACTAAGGGTGAACCAAATTTGATACTGGGTAAGTCTACAGACCAGGCTAAGAGAACAAGGGACTCCAAAGGAAAATCCTTACAGAACAGCGACCATAAGTCCAAAGCCAAGAAAGGAGCGGCGGGTAAGCCTGTGGCACCTCAGGAGCCTATCCGGTCTTTCTTCACTCCACAGGAAAACAATACAAATCAGGGAAGGCGGAGCGGTGGTGCTACTAGTGCCCCGCCCGCTCCCTCGGGAGTCACCATCCCTGTGCCAGATAGTGATGACGATATCGATGATAAGACTCCTGTTGACACGGCTCACCCCAAGATGTCTTACTACGGACATGCCTTTAAGACCACTCCATGCCAGAGTCAGAGCGTTGCTATCACTCATATGGATACTCCTAGCAAGGCTGCCGCCAAAGATCTTCTTGAGCCCCTTAACCCTGCTTTGGATAACGACTCAGATACTCCTATGAATACACAATGTGGGCCTTGTCACATCGGTCCAGGGATCTCTAATGTAAAGGCTGTACAAAGACCTGGCTCTCCAAATCCTGAGCCACATCAGCATGATGGGAATCACAGCTGTGAGGTGGCAAACGACTCGGAAGCACTTTGTGAAATAAACCTTTGCGAAGATGAATGGCAGTCTATCTTTGAGGAACCCCTTGCACTGCAGTTTGAAGAATGGAATGATAAACAAAAAGAAGAGGCACTGAATGAAGCGCTTCGCAACCTCACAAGTCATCCCAAGATGCTGCAAGTGCCACATGTCTTTGTTTTCGCTGCAAGACCGAGTGGCATCAAATTGTCACTTCCAGAAAATTTCTGGGTACTCACCACCCATGCACAGGATGTGAGTTTTGCACTGAATTTTAGGCAGCAGCATCCTGGCTGCATGGCAATCTCCTTGGAAAAACACCTTGGCCCCATTACAAGACTTGTAAATGCACACATCCCGACATATTGCTTGCAGTTCTTTGGCAATAAATCTGCGGTGCCTGTACTAGCGAGAGGTATTAGTGAATACTCGCCGCAACTCATCAAGCACCTCAGGACCATTGACTGCATGGGGCACATACGTGTTGACAAGAGGACGCATCACATCATTGCGTTTGGGTTGCAGCAGTCGCCCGATGAAAATACCCGAATTGGTAACCTCGCTCGTGACTGGAATATAATTGCTGCGAAGCCCAAGCATGTTGACCTTGCATCGGTCGACTTTAGTCTGCCCGTGCGATATGGTTTCCTCGCTGACACATCTAACCCCCTTGCATTGCGAACAGGTGGCGACCGACGCAGCACTGAGGTGATTAGCTACCAGAGTCACAACAGCTCCACCTGCAATCCCAATGCTTACCAGTGGGCACTGCAGTTTGCACAAGCCACCTCTCACGCCTCCGAGATTTTTGGAATCAGCTTGCACCAGGCCTATGAAGGTATTGATTCACAGGAACTTACTCAGGACCTAGTCGTCTTTGTGGTAAGAAAGCACGCTTATGATGTCACGCAAGTTTGTGACTTCCTGCGCAGTCAGGGAATTCCTGTCGCTCCATTCATTGGTTACCTTGCTGCCCAAATTACGCCGGAAGCATTTGAAGCACTACGGCTTACTGCGAACGAGCAGGGAGTTGTCTTTCCCAGTAGCTGTCAAGACGGGGCGTATCGTATTGTCATCAAAGACAGATGCGCTAAACTCGTCCACCCTGGTGCAACTGTTGACACCACACTACAGTTTGCTTACCATGAACCAACGCCAATTGATTTTTACACCGGATTTACTACTCTAGAGTGGCTTTGTACCTACGCGGGCGGCCACCATTTTCGAGCTGTCACAGTACAAGATGCCTCTTCGCAACAACATTCGACCGCCCTATGGTTTGATGTTCCCCGTGCCTACGCTGAAGACCTACTTGCCAAGGGACCACATCATGTTACCGTTGGCAGCTGGACTGCCACCATTAGATGGCCGCAAACGCTGAGTGAGCTCGGGAAAAAGAAAAACAGAAAGAACTCACTGGAAACCCCCGCCCAACATTGGGAACGTTTTAAACCACCCCAAGATCTAGTGTCTGGTTCACGCGTCCCTGTTGTGATTGTCCCCGACCCCGCTAAACTTTCACCTTTTCAGCGCTCGTGCCTCAATGCCAGCTGCATTACACTGACGAACGACAATGCGTCCATACAAGCACTCCTTCTAGAGGCGCCGATTTCCATTTTGGCCATGCCGTATGGTCCTGATCAATTCGAGGAAGCCGTCCTCGCCCGTATGCACTGGCCGATTCAATCGGAGTTCCCTTGGATGCATTGCGAACTTGCGTCTGCGCAAGTCCCCTCGCCAGACTCCAAAATTATATGCAAATTTCATGTTGAGGGTTCCAATAAGATCGCCCTTTATCATGAATCTACCTTTGTCCACATTGGCTGGCACCAGGGTGGAGCTATGTATGTCAGTGGTTGTTTTGGGCAAGTCATGTCCCTCCTTCCTGAAAATGTTCAGCAACAATGTTACATATACTGCAGTGATACTGCAGTTGTGCAACCAGCTGCTGCGACAACGAGTGAAGGTACCCACAACGCTACCCATGAGCCGATCAAGGCCCAACCACTTTCCCCCCTTAAGCCAGATGAGCCGCACGGTAAGGAGAAATTACCAGACTTAAGGCATCTCTATGTCGCGCTAAGGGTGCTTGCGTATGGTGCTTGGCGACTTACAGACAGTATTGAACACCCCAGGCAGACCTTACTGGAATGCGTCGCCGATGGTGTTCCTATTGGTCACTGTGACGCTTCCCTGACTCCCAATGTTGTGCGTGAAGCTGTTGCCAGCCTTCCAGACATTGCCGACAAGGGCACTGTAGAGCTTATCAACAATTTGCTTGCTCTCATGCCCATAGGATATGTTCAGCACCTTACTGGAGTCGACGCTAACAATCAAAGATTGTTCGTCAACACCGAGCCGGTCGCAAATTTAGTAGATGCCACCTGGTTGTCACTGCCGGCCTCCTCTAGTGGGCGCTCATCCTTCCCACTCTACATCGTCTCAGTCTCTTCTGAACCGAGCCTTGCAAAAACCCTTGTGCAATCCCTCGGGCGTAATTTAAATTTTTCGACCCGTGGTGCCAAAGTCAGATTACGCCTTGCTGGCCTCCTGGTTATCCAGAATGACACACCTCTACTGGTTGAACACTTTGATGGCCAATTTGGTCATGCTTACCACCCCAACAGGGGAGGTGTGCGACTGCTGAGTGAGGAAATCACACATCTCTTACCTTTCATTACGGCCGTTCTGCTCTGCAACGCTGATACTATTGGCCTAGAGTGCCTGCAATCCCGACGGAAACTGCGCCTCAGACACGTGGTGCGCGGTCCTACCCGCCCACATGGCATCATCAGTTTCTTTGATGGGAGTGGCAGCTTTGCGAACACTCTTGCAGAAGAGTTGGGACCTCCATGCGCTATGCTCATTGCTGAACTTGATTCCAGTATCAGAACTGTGATTTCGGCCGTACAGGGGTACCATCTTGATCCTGCAATCTGGACGTACGCCAACCATAGGATCCCTGTCCGCTACCTTGCGGATGTTTGGGAAATTGTGCACCATCATTTTGCCGCGTTGAGGGAATTCCTAGCCCTGCTGCCAGAAGACGCGCTCATTATATTTGGTGCGGGCTCGCCATGTCAGGACAACACCAAGATTGGAAGGGGTGGTGGCAAACTTGGCATTACAGGCACTCGAAGTGTTCACTACCACGTTGTCTACATTGTCATGTATGCGCTCCAGGAAATGGGTTTGGCTCATCGGGTTGTTCCTATGCTTGAAAATGCAGGCAGTATGGCCAACCGCTTCAAACAATATATCCAGGACACGTGTGGGGTGCCTTCGTCGTGCATACATCGCATCAATACTGCCGAATGGTCAGCAGTATCTAGGAATCGTTACTTTTTTGTCAGTAACTCCTCCTATATCGTGCCCTCGCGGCAAGCCGACCCTTGGCAACAAGGATGGATGCTGCCTAAACCTAGGCACAAGCCGGTTTCGCCACCTATGCCCCCTTGGCTGCGAACGAGAGGGATCACGCCGGGTGGGCACATAAGATTCACAACTAGTGCCTATCACCCCAGACACCTGCTATACAAGGTTGACTACTTTGGCACTGTTGCTGACTTTCATGAAAAATGCGGCGAACAAGGCTGGCCTGACCTCCCTTGGGCTGACTTTCTGCCTGCCACCGCTGTCCGAGCCTTACAGCAAATTATTCAGTGGGGGGCACCCGTTGCACAGCTCCCGAACAAAGAGCAGGAAGCAGCAGCCGCTATCTTGGCCGAATACTTCGACAATCCGAGCCTAAACTTCCCCTTTCGACTCCCATCCCTCGAAGAAAAGGTTGTTGATGCTGAACTCACCAGTTTTGGTGAAGATGCTATGCATGACGTCAACATCCCCGATCGTCTCATGCACGATCTTATTGGAAATTACTTCAAGCCCAGCGCAGTTGTCACTGCTCTCGGCAAACATTACTTGCGTAAGCTCAAGTGCGGAGAAGTCGAACCGCAGATGGAAGCATGCACTCCCTCCGTCCTACTTGTTGAGTACGCTACCATCCGACAGCAAGTACTTAAAGACCTCGATAAGACCCTACAAGGCTTTTGCTGTCAAAATAATCCATTCCCGCTTGGGAGCAATTTTGGAGATGAAAACTACTGGCACGCTCTTCGGGCCATGCCGTATCAGCGGCCCAAGCTAACCAACGCAGCGCCTGCTCCGCCAGCGCTCTTCGCAGAACCCGCGACAGCACCGTCAGAGCCACGATCAATCCTTGATTATCTCTCGCGCGAACAGCCTATTATGAACGTCATTCGGCGCTCGCCTGCGGTTGAATATACTCTCAGGTCCTTGTCCTCGGGTGAAGAGCCCCTCTTCCCGAAGCTTGAGTTGCTTGGCCTCCTTGACATGCTCGGCACTTGTGACCCTGACATGCCCAATTTAGCGGGAATGCTTTTATGGCTTCGACAGTGGGAGCAAACAGCCCCTGCAGCACGCTCCTGTGTACTCTTCATTGGTGACTGCGGAGATCGAGTGGCTGTGCACACTGTCGGTTGTCAGCCCCCCGGTTGCTGGACTGCCATCATCACTTTCTCACCAGGGCGACTCATTCGAGTGTATTGGTCACACTTTGCCACTACGCCCAGAGGCGGTTTTCTCAAGGTGCTCAGTGACAATTGTTTCTCACCGATTGCTCGCTTGCAGGTGCCGCCATTGATTCAGTCTGCCACGGCCGAAATTGAAAAAGCATCATTCTGAGAACAACACTCGTTGATGACCACTCTCTCCCTGTCTTTAGTGAGTTCGGCTATGTCCATAAGGGAGCTATCACGTGGCAGTGTATTGATCACCCTACGCCTTACGAAGGACTCATTGCCATAGGACGTGCTGTTGGAGGGCCCCCTTCCAAGCATAACTATCAACCTCGACCTGGCTTGGATCGTCATGTCAAATTGCAGCCCTCACTGTGCTGATACTGTCGTCCGAATCGCTCTCCCCACCGACTCTGGTTGGGCGCCGACACATGGTACACCTTCCTCCCTGAAGTCTCTGTTCCGGCCACCCATGATCGCACTTCTGTGATCTTTCTTGGTGCGGGACAGAAGTGCGTTGCTCTCGTGTGCAAGCTCGTCCCCTCCATCGCCTTCTTAGGCCATGATCTTGGGGCGTGCCGAGAGTTCTCTTAGCCACAATGCTGGGGATGAAGGTACTTTTAAGGTTCGATGGCTCCCTCGCTCCTCCAAAATCCCTCTACATCTGCCATAGGCTTACGTTGCATCGGCCACTCCAATCAAGGTCCTTCTTCTGTGTCCGCAGTCGCTTAGAAGTTGGTGCGCGATGAATCTCACACCTCGCCCATTTCCGACTCATGTGTTGTCCTGGAGGAGACTTCAACACTTTCAACACTCCAATGGGACTTCTCGTGTGTACCGCCCAAACTTGCTACCTATTTGAGCGGGTGTCGGATCCCGCTTGATCGCCTGCTCAGGCACCCCATGCTGAACAAGGACATGCTCACCATGACGCTGGCCGCTTAAGGCCAAGCTTCTCCCCCCCGAGTCTTGTCCATAGAGGGGAGGTGCCGCGTCCGAGGAGCGGGTCCAAACTGGTACGGGGTCCATGACCTTGTGATTTCAAGGAGCTTCCACAACAAACGCTGCCCCCACTGCCAGATTCGGAAAGCTTGAAAAGTACCAGGGCGGCAACGTGCATGCAAAGTCTGAAACGATGTCGCTTCCTGTCCCTCTCCTTGCGCATCAATAATAGGCCTATTTGGTGCCTTGGCCAGTTCCGAAGCCATTCTTAACACAAGCGCATCGGGTCATTCGACACTAATCGAATGCCACAACATCGGAAGCACAACGAGCATTCATTGGCCACACGGTGTTAGGTCCTTGGACATCACTGTATTGGGCTTGTCTGCGGAGAGTGCGGGTACTGCTCAGCCTCTTCCAGACCACCCTAATCAAGCAGGGGGGCCACCCTTCTCGCTGGCTCTCGCTAGTGGGGGCGATGTCATCTTGGGGTGCGCCACTCGCCGCGCATCTTGCCAGTGCGGATGTTGCCGACTTCCTTGATGGTCAGGACAGGCTCCGAGACATTTGAGCACACCTCCAAGACGTAATGCCCAAGGTCTTGACCGTGTCCGTGCAGGCCCAGCATGGTAGCACCAGAAGCAAGAATGCGGTGCCCCCCAAGGGAGCGTCAGCGACCTGATGTTGTGCATTGCTAGAACCTAGCATGCGTTTTGCATTTGCAGGCCCCCCTCGTATTGCAGCAGCCTTTGCTGCTAGGCGCACGCCACTGCCAGACAGACTGCGCGTCTTTAGGCACCTAAATCCGTGCGGGAACGCGGTTTGTTTTGTGCTGCGAAGGAATTTACTAACCACCGCTTTATCCTGCGTGCATGACGCTCCAGATTGCTTGGTGCTCAAGGCAGTTATCGGGCGTCGGTTGTTGGCTCCGAACCTCCTGAGTTGGGAATCCGCGTTGACGGTTCTCCCCAGGCCTGGGACGTGTGCTTAGCGGCTGCTCTACGCCTTCCCGCGCATTCGTGAAGTTTGGAATTCATGTCCTGGAAGCGGACAGCCGGCCGCGGCTATCATCTTGCCAGGAAGAGCGTGCTATTGCCTTCCTAACTCGCCGTATGGCCACGCCGCGGATCGATCGGACATTTCTTTCTTAACTCTCCTTCATGCATACTTTCGGCAGGCTGTCCTCAAGGGCTTTTGACGAGGAAAGCGCACTTGGTTCATAGGCGCCATTGGACAAGACAGTCGGGTGCCTGTGATGTGGTGCTGACAGCAAACTCTTTCCTCGTGGCTTTTTCGCGGGTGCCTCTCACAGGACCTGGAAATTGAGTGGATGCGACATGTACCCATAGAGCGCGCCCGGGTCCAGCTATTCATTGCCTTCGCTGCCCGTCATGTTGCCTTCACCGCCTGCTTCGACATGACGGGACCTTGATTCCACGCTGCTCCGGCAACGGCCTTGGTTGCAAGTGCCTGTGTCCTATTATGTGGCCATGGTGATAACAGTGTTCACCTGCACGCGTTTGTTCTTACTCAAGCCTGGAGGAGCGAGGGATAGTCGGGCACCCGCCCCATTACCCTTCTCCCAATGCTGTGGCGCCTTTGGGCTGGAGTTGTTGCACATGTTTGCCTGCGTGCTTGGAGTAAGCTCCCACTCACTGGTGTGTATGGAGCCATGCCCCTCTCGGTTCAGGACGTTACGATGCGCGTTCAACTGCAAATTGAGCGTGCCCTGAAGAGCAGAGAGCCGGTCTCAGGATCCTGCATGGACATCCAAAAGTGCTTCAATTTATTGGCCGTTCCCCTCGCAAATACTCTTGCGCCTTTTAGGCCTGATTGCCTTTTGGGCGCTGTATGTCTGGCCTTACCGCGTTTTTCACATTGGTGACACTTTTTCTAACCCCCAGCCTAGTACTTGTGGAATATTCGAGGGATGCCCGGTCAGCGTTGTGATTACGGCGTGGGCTTGGGCGGTCTCTCTTCTGCTCTCGCAAATTGGAGTTGAACCCATCACTTACTACGACGACTGGTCTTGGGTCAGCAAAGATTTCACATTGCATCAGCCTTTTTGCCAGTGAGTAAGTGTTGGGCATGGTCCACCGATTCCCGTGAGCGTGATCGCAGACTGTTCTCATTCAGGTGCTGGGCCAAGCTTAACCTGTGCCTATCAAACTTGATGCTCTTGAGCTAGGAATCCTGCGCCATTATGCTAAGACCCACCGGCTCCTTAGCTTCACGGATCGGCTTGCTAGCGCTGGCGACCGGCTTGCCCGGCTTGCTACTGTGAATACCTCCTTGAAGGTCCAGGGACACCTCGTCCAAACCGTGATTTGGCCTGCTGCTTTGTGGGGTATTGAATTCATCCCGCTTGGTCTTCACCATTTCGAGCGTCTTCGGACGAAGCTAACGCGTGCAATACTTGATCAGCCGGAATCACATGCCTCTCCATGGTTGGCTTGTAATGTGTTGATTGGGAAACTCCAAGACCCTGAGGAATATGCGCACTTGCAAGTGATGAAGAACCTGCGTAGGTATCTTGTCACTGCCGACATTGACCAGTGTCAGGCACTGTACTCTGACCTTGCCGCGCACTCTGGAGACTATCCGCAGATTCATGGCCCGATTGGAGTTGCCAAACGCACTTTGAAAAGATTGGAGTGGAGTGTGCAGCCCAATGGTACATTGTCACCGATAACCTCATTTGCCTTCACCTCCTGAGCACGCCATGGCAACGTTTTAAGTACTTTATGCACCTTGCTTGGATGCGTGTGGTTACCACCCAAATTGAGCACAGAAAGGAATGTGACAACATGCGCCCGATCTCTCGTGTGGGAACTGCAGCTGCACTTGACCAGCTACCACGCAGCAGACAGCGTACTGCAGCTTTGCAGATCACTGGGGGGTATTCCTCTAATATGCGCAAGCACAGATGAATCTGGTCTCTGTCCGCTTTGTGGAGAGCCCTCGGCCTTCAGGCATATTGTGCTGCATTGCCCGTGTCTTGCAGATGTGCATCAAAGTGCTGGTCGTGGTGACATCCAGCGCGATGATGCTGAATCGATTTGGCGTATTCCCGTCATGCTTCAGCACCCTGATGCGCCTGCTTTCACATTCACTAGTGAGCACCTGCGTGAGGTCTCCATCAATCCAGATGTTGTGCAGACACTTCGGGCAGCTGAGCATGTCACACTTTTTGTCGATGGTAGCGGGTTGAGACAAACATCCGTTGATGGACGCCTCTCGGGTTGGAGTGTTGTTGCTTGTACTGACACCGTTGCAGATTCCCTTTCAGCACTTCGGAGATTCCAGACTACCCGTGTTGTACCCCCGTGCTTCCGGGTTGTTGCGCTGGGCCAAACAACAGGAGCACAAACTGTTGCACGTGCGGAATTGCAGGCGCTTGTTGTTGCACTTGAGGCAGTTCCCACCGCTACTGTGTTCACGGACTGCCAGTCCAATGTGTGCTTGTGGGAGTGGGTCCGCAAATATGAACCACCGCGAGTTGCAATTGCCAAGCGGGCTAATGAGGATCTAGTTGGCCGTCTTGCCGTTGTTGCTGCACAGCCCGGGCAGCAAGTGCGAAAGGTCAGAGCCTTGATCAGATTCATGACCTCGAGCAACTCTTTCACCATCTCGGCAATGATATAGCCGATGAGGCTGCCAAAGCTGCTGTCGGGCAGATTGATTTGCAGATTAAGCA
The DNA here is from genome assembly GCA_963377175.1 of Effrenium voratum. Taxonomy (NCBI): domain Eukaryota; class Dinophyceae; order Suessiales; family Symbiodiniaceae; genus Effrenium; species Effrenium voratum. The sequence goes on from CAUJNA010003334.1 coordinate 641,996, forward strand.
CGCCTCTGGCCGTACTGCCAGAGACGAGATTGCAGACAAACAAGAGTTGAGCCTCATCCTTGACTACTCTGCACAGGTTCTCATTGAGTACGCCATCAGACTTAAGAAGCATGAAAGCACAGTTTCGGCACGTAATACTCCTGCTGAGAGGGTCCAGATTTGTCTTGAATGGACGCCTGAACCTACCAGCTTCATGCCCGTCCTGCCCTAGCTGACTGCTTCATGTGGGGTACGGCCTTCTATACCTCCATCACACAGTGGTTGTCTCTCCTTGCGTGGCCTGACCAAGACCTGCCTCAAGACCCTGGTATCTCTTTGCTTGAGCTCCTCGTGAATTGGCTCGTTTGCTCAGGCATGGAGCTCCCGTATGTGGTACCCAAAGGAGCTGATGCCCCTGCCAACCTTGCCAAGGATGCGTATAGCATCCGCACAACGGCACAGGATGCGAGCGTCTTACTCTTACCTTTTTCTTGGTGCAAAGCAGTCAATGCCTTTGAAAATGCGCTTCGCACTCTTCAGAGATGGGGGGGACACACGATTTTGCCTTGGCCACTCAAATCAAAGGTCTCGACCTTGACATGCTTCGGCGCATTGCAGAAGACTTCGGGTTTTTGCAGGAGACCACGTCTGCCAATGCAGTCCGAAACGATTGCTGCTCTTATCAAAGGCTATGCCGGGGGGCGTGAATTCACACTCCCTCGTGCCTGGATTCAGGAACAGGAATTGCCCAGGGTTGTGCATATTGCTATGGGTGCTGCCGAACTTGCTGAGGGCCCGTATGCCCGGATTCGCTGCCGAGCCGCACAGATGGGGGGAATGTAGGCTCGTGAGCCTTGCACTCCGCCCTTTTGCACTGCTTGTTGGATGGTACCTCTTGGTATGCCGCGTGTTGCCCCTCCTTGGCGAGTGAACCTGCAGATTACCTTTTTACTTTGGCGCTTTGGATGAGACGCCGGTTGCCCTATGGCCGGCCATGATGCATTTTTATTTGCAATTGTTCATCTTGGCTTATTTGCATATACGTCTTTTATGAATGTGCGCCACAGATGAATTGCTCCTTTTTCAGGCTTTACTGCCCGAGGGTACATTCCGCGTGTACAGGATGTGCGGTATCCCCAGTATGGCTTTTTGGACATCGACAATGGAATCAATTGTTTCCTCAGGAAGAGTTGCTCTGTGTCCAGCGCAGGTTTGAGGATTCTTTTGATCCCGCTTTGGATGACTTTATTGCATGTCTGGTGTTTACTCGGCTATTTGATCAGATTTGGGACTGCACGGTATCGGCCCGACCGTGTACATCCGCACGTTCGCTGCGGTACCCCCTGTCGGGCATGACTTTGCTGCTATGTTTTCCGCCTGAGCTCATCTGTACAGTCATGCACATGAGGCAGTAAATACCCTGCCCCGCATGTTTTTGACACCTACTGAAGTGCACTGCTGTCATCTTGACAGTTTTGGCATCGCATTGGTTGTCGAGTCTTTTCGTTTCGTCCGTTAATGGAAAGTCCTGTGCAATTGTCACAGGCGCGCCTGGATAGGTCGGCCTCTGCTTTGCTGGGGGTCGGGCCACGAAACAAGGGGGATGATAACAGTGTTCAACACTGGATGTCTTCTTGCGCGTGTCTAGGTGTAGCCGGTTCGCTGCTGCTCGGTTGCTCTTGGCGCTTTTCTCATTGGTTTCCGCAGGCGCACTGGCCCAGAACCCAATCTGCCAGACGCTATGCCTTATATGCCGGAGCCCGCGCCATAATCAGGCAGAGAGGGGGCCTCGTAGCTAAGCACGGCGACCCGCCTGCTGCTGCTCCCCTTGATCTTTTGCACATTGCCTGCTTGGTCGCCACTTGTGCCTTCGAACTGCTGCCCAGCGATGTCAGAATGGGGGTGCGCCCTGCCTGGTTAGTTGGACCCTCCGCACCCCGTAGCTGTGTCTGGCTTGATCATGTTCGCTTTGCTGCTGGTGCGCCTCTCCATGCACTCTCACCTAAGATACCACATTTCACCTACCAGGGCGATTCGTCGGCCTTGCCTGGGTCGTTGCTTGCGGTTCCATGACTGCCGTGAGCGACACCTTCTTCAGGCTTATCACCACGGCACGCCTAACATTACACTCGAAGCAAGGGTGTGCGAGTGCGGGGCGGCCCATATCTACGTACTTGCCGTACAGGTAGTGAGGCCTGGCGAGCCCCTTATTTGCGCTTCTCGCGCGTGGAGGTGGACCGCCCTGGTAGCGCACTTTGACGGCAGCTGTCATCGGGCTGACGCGGCTGGAGGTGCTGGGGTCATTGTGCGGAAGTTTGCGGGGGATGACTACGAGGTCCTTGCCCAAACGGCCTACCCCCTTCCTGACTGCCCGGACTCCTACCACGCCGAGGGTTTTGCGAGTGCATACGCGGTCCAGGCCCTTGCGAGCCTTTACCCCAATCATTCCGATGTGCAGGAATGTCTCATCATTGGGGATAACTCCTCCATCTTAAGTTATTGGAGGCGCACCGCTCGGGTGCGACGCCCGGCCCTAGTCACAGTCCTGCACCAGGCTCAGCTCATTGCAGCTACGGAGCTTCCCCGGATCTCTTGGCGCTATGTTCCCCGCGAAGCCAATAAAGAAGCAGCCTTGTCGGCTCAAGACCTCCACGTGGTGGGGCTAGGGGTTGATGGGAGTTCGACAGCTGACTTGGCCGTTTTGGTGACAACTTGACTTGATCCGACTTGCGATTTCGTACCAATTTTGCTTTGAACTTCTCCCGTGAACTGGTTGGGGCATCATGCCAGTTTTCAGAGATGAGGACTTCGAGAGCAATTCTTGTATACAGTGTGCGGCCGGGCTTCCAGTATTTTCTTGCTATGCCAGCATTCGTGCTTTGGTGGAAGATCAGGAATGCATGCTTTTTAGCCTTGGCCATTCCAGCGTGCAAGATGGGGCCTTCAAGTGCCCACACTATTGCGATACAGGCTCAGCTGACCTTCAGCTGACATTGCCGCTGCCAGACCCTGGTTCGGTACTTGCAGGACAGAATCTGTGTGCTTATGCGATTAAGTTTGCTTGGGAACGCGATGTCGATGTTTTCCTCCGGAACGTTTTGGTTCAGCAGACGGTCACAGGCCCCAAAGCGGTATGCGGAGACTACACACTCGTATGTCCGATTGGCCAGAGTCGCAGAACACCACTTCTTTTCGGCGAGATTTTTGCTGGGGGTTTCAGTGCATAGTCCAGGGGAGTGGATTTCTTGGCTGGATTTGGCCTACCGGGAAGAGTTTGCTTTGCTTTGGACTGGAACAGTGATGCACTGAATGCTCGAGATCAGGTACACGCGGCATGCCATGTGGAAGAGGGGATGCCACCGATCCATTCAAATTTGCGTCAGAACATTTCTTGCAAGGCGGATGTGGCTTTTTCAGATGCTTTTACTTGGATGAGCATGCAGGGTGTCGGTTGCTGGCTTTGTTCTCCGCCTTGTCCGCCTTTTTGTAACAACAAAACTCGGGGCTCGAAAGGCTGGGAACACAGAGATGCAGTTGCATTCCAGTGGTTGATCGGCCAGATGAAGATTTTCCGTCCTTGGATTGTATGCTTTGAGAATGTGCCTGGTTTGGTTCAAGAGCGCACATACATGTCAGGCCTTCGTGACAGATTGCAGTGGGCTCATTACCAAATTTTGACTCATGAGGTTGTTAGTTTGGGTGGCTACTCCACTGTTGACAGGCCGAGAGCATTGATCATCGCGGTGCGCATGGAAGGACCCACTATTCTTGAACCTAGGATCTGCAGACCGGTCCTGGCTAAGGTTGGTATGGAGGGTGACGACGTTTACTGCACTTCACTCCCGCGGGATTATTTGCATATGCATTTGCTTTCCAATGAAGTTGCATCGTTGTACTTGACGAGGAACCTCTTGCCACAGGTCGCTCAAAGGGACCCATCTCTTTTCCTGCCTGCAAACATCAAGCGCTATCGCATCACCCAGCCCTCAGAACGTTTACCAAGCTCCGTGCTTATGGCATCGTATGGAAGTCAGCATGAGTTGGACCATGGCACATTGGCTCTTGGAGGTATCTTTGGCAAACTTCTGGCATTGAGCGAGTCCCCTTCTGGACTTAGGTTTGTGTCGGCCGCTGAGGCCATCCTGTGCTCAGGTGTTACCATGAGGGTATTTATCCCTGATGACGCGCGGGTGGCCTGGAGGATCATTGGGAATTGCATTGCAGAGTTACACGCAATTGCAGCAGTGCAGATGCTTTTGACTTCGCTTGAAATGTGGCCTTCATGGATGTCGCATAGGTCAGTTTGGACCGCACACAAGGATTGTCGATTCAGAGCCAGCACTTGCAAACTGACTAAGGTCGTGGGCGGATGGATCTTGCATAAACCATCTGTTGACCATGCAGACAGAGTGTGTAACCATCTTGAGCAGGTCGTGGTACTGAAGGGTGATCAATCGGTCTTCCTCTTTGACGCCTTTGCACCGTCCCCGTGGGGCAGAGTGATATCCAGCGGTATCAGCCAAGAGCTCAATCAGTTTCAGCTGTGTGATAATGCGACCTTCAGGTCATTTGCAGGAGAGACAGGCATTTCCTTCCAGATATTTTGCGGTGGTCAATTTCACTGTTTTGCCCTGAGCAATGCTATTCAGGATGTTTCGCAGGCGATTCTTGCGCAGACCTCAGTACCAGAAGCATCAATCCGGGAATCAGGGCAATCCTCGCACGGCCAGTTGGCTAGCCTTGGAAACTTGGAATGGACCACCAGGCAGGTCACCATTTGGAGCGATGACCGTCAGGTGATGGTGGTTCAGGCCCCCGAGCATCTCAGTGCGGACACCTTCGTGAGGGCTTTGGGTATTTTTCTTGGTGAAATTGGTATTGTGTGTGATGTCCAATCAGAAGCAATCACGGGTGACAGGATTCGCGACTTGGCCAGGCCCTACTTCACTTTGGTGAGCCGGCCTGATGATGGACATGGCCTCGCATTAGGTTCCACAGACCCCAACCATCTTGATGAGGTTTCGCCCACGATTCTCTTCACTGCTTGGCTCAACATATTTGTTGGGCTGCCAGATGGTACCACCAGCTGTTTGCGTCTTCCGACCACTGCAACCGTGACTGACGTCTTGGACAGGCTGGGCGATATCATTCAGGATGCACATGATGAAGCATTGCTTCTTTTTGGGCCTCGCAGCTTGGAAACGGGGAGTCTCGTTGATCACGGAGTCACTGAAGGGGCCATGCTTCGCCTTTTCTTTCGTACAGCTGGGGGTGGCAAGGACATCAAGCCAGGCACAGATTTGCGTTGCTTGGGAAGGGCCATTGGACTCTTGGTTGGCCGGGGTGCTGATGCAAACGTTGCTCAGGGGAGAATCAAGGAGCTTAAGGGCATGGTTCCTCCGGACAAGTTTCTTTCGCTTACCATGCAGAATCCTGATAGTACGGCTCTTGCTGCATTGCTCAAACTGGGTGATGAACACAAGGTTGATCTCAGATCTCTGCTGCCGGCCATGTCCAAGGTACCCAATGGTGCACCTAGGAGTCACATGCAGAAAAAGGCCTTCGCCGAATTGGATGTTGCAAATCTGTCGTTTCCGGATGGAATTTTCTGTAATGCAGATGGTAGTCATGCCGTGGTTCATCGCACGTGGGCCCTCACGTCCTCCGGCCTTTTCTTGGTGGTCCCCAAAGAGCTCAATGCAGTGTTGGAAAGGCGTCAATGTATCATGCCGGATGAGCACAGCTTTCTTACATGCAAGCAGCTTGGCGTTGAAACACCGTTTTCGGAGGAAGAGGTGGTTTTCCCTGTCAGCGACGGTGAACATCGTGCTTTGGCAAGGCTCTGGCTAGTCCATTTGGGTGAATCGAAAGTGACTTTGCGTTTGAGTAAGGGCGCGCAGGTTCAAACTCCAGATGATGTGGTTTTTGGAATCACTGTTTATCGAGATGAATGGAGTGAGGATCAGTGGACAAGGTTGACTCAATCACCCGTCAAGGAGGTCATGCGCCACATTCCCGGGCAATCGGTCAAAGATATCTGGGGGCGATCTTGGAGGCGAGAGTCCAAACCTTCTGGACCGTCTGGCGCTGATGAGTTCAATTTCTTTTGCAGAGTCAACGAGAAGGAATCCAGCGCCTTTCTATCGCTCAGCGGGCTTACCGCCTCAGTGCTATATGTCTCTCCCAAACCTTTGCGTAAAGGTGACCAGCTCCCAAAGGTTTTTGATGGCCTTCGCATTTTCTGGTGTGGCAAGGATCGTTCACAGGTACTTTCATTGGCATTGGAGTACAAGCACCAAGGCATTGTCCGAAATCGGAAATGTTTTGGTTTGCGGGTGAGCGAAGACGTATTTGAGGAGATCTGGAAGAAACGCCGTCCGGGTGATCCTATGCCTCCTTCAGTCGTGGTTTCGTACAAATGGCGGCTGTCTGGTATCCCTGAGAGTGCGGACAGCATGGCGGTTACATCGTGGCTGCACAAGATTGGATGGAAGGCCAAGGTCTTGAAGAGGTTGAGAAACTCCGTTTGGTTGATTGGGAGTGATGCTGAGTACAAGGAGATGTCCTCCACATTCAATGACCTTCCGGTTTTGATCGAGCCAGTCCGCCGGACACAGCCGGAGCATCAGATCATCGTTGCAGGAGCGTGGAAGACACCTTCTTTGGCATCGTCGACGGTCAGCGAGGATCCCCTCCAGAAGGCCGACCCCTGGGCCAAATGGGGCACATCTGCACAAGGTACACCGGCCCCCCGTTCGGCACAGGCCCCGACTGCCAATGCTCTGCAGCAACAGGATACCAAAATTGACAAGATGCAGAGACAGCTCAACGCATTGGAAAACAAGCTTTCGACTCATGTGGATCAGACAGCAGCTGAGGTGAAGCAGATTCGGAGTGACCTGAAACAGAGTCACGCTAGTTTCCATGATACACTGGAGTCGGCCATGCGACATCAGGCGGATCGTTTGATGCAATCTATGGAAACCCTCTTTCGGACACATACTGCCTCGTCTGCGGAAATCACTGAGCAGCAGGGGAAGAGGGTCAAGGTTGGCCACCGGGGAGATGACATGGAGGACGATGATTGATCTTTTCGATAATATGGGGGTGTCGTGCCTTGTGCGTCGCTATAGGTGGATGGTATCGCAGCATGGTATTTCCTTGTCTGAGGCAGTCTGGATGGGTTTGCTGTCTCCTTTTCATTGTGTGTGCTGTAACTAAGGCAGTGTCCACCAATTTGCATCGTGCGATTGCAGCATTGCATGGGGCTGAGGCCACCATTTTCAGGTCTCCGCATTATATGAACTGGAGCGGGTGTGTGTGCATGAGGATGACCACCGAGGACAGTCGCCGTTTTCTCCTTGAAGGGTTATGCAGATGTTTCATACGCATTGCATGGTTTACTGTGGCGCCTGCCTGTCGTGCCCTTTTTGGTAGACCCTTCTGTGTCTGGGTGGCATGTGAGGTAATTGTTCGTGCTTCCATTAGGAGACGGCTCTTCGTTGTCTGCGTGATGCGCATAGTTTCCACGTTGTTGTGGGTAGTGTCCCAGAGGCCTGTGAAGTATGCTGCCTACCAGCCAGTAGGTAGGCTCAGCGATGATGGGTATGGCAATGCCTATCGCGCCAGTCAGCATGGAATGTCGCACTTGCATAGGATAACATTCTCATCTTGTGGCCTGATCCCGTGCTGGCATGTAAGAGACATTCCATGTGAGCGGATTGTGAGTCAGCCGCCTCATGTGCCGAACAGATCTTATCGAGGCGCCATCGCCTGTGCCATAAGGAATATAAGTGCTAGTTCGGATGTTCTCATTGCATTTCTGTGTTGTGTCGCATTTGTGCTCATAGGACCGCCTCCGACCTGCCAGGACTGTCCAGTAATTTGCCAGGTTGATGCAAGTTCCTCTGTGTATAATGTGCCACTTGACCATGCGGATGGTTTGGTAAGTCGAACCAATTGGGTACCGCCCAGATCAGATAGTCGACCGACATGCAGTATGCATAGGTGTAAGTACCGAAGTAAACTGGATCACATTGCACATGACCTCCCGACCATTGGAGGAGATGTGAAGAATCAGCAGATGATGCTTGTGTTTTCGCACCTCTGCATCATCGACCTCCTGGTGATAATAATAAAGATGAACCCATGTCAGCCGGCGTTCAATCGGCCTAGGTGTGGGTTGCAGTGTGATCAGTGCCTCGTGATTTGTGCATGTAACATTTCACAGGTTACATTGGTCGGGATCGCCTGTCACAGCTATGGTGCACACCCCTCTCGGGGTTCCAGAATTGGAGAAGCATCGCACCCTGGTCCCCACAGCCAGGACAGTGGAGTAATCTTCGGCACCGTAAATTGCACTCGCCTGAAACTTTACTCTGAGGAGGTGTTGGAGCTTCCGGAAGGGTTTTGGGGGCTCACTGAAACTTCCAGCACGCAGCAAGAGATCCTCAGTGCGAATAAATTTTTCAGTGCCCAAAAAATGCAGTACATTCCCAGCAAGGCTTGCATGCCTAGACTGCGTAACGCTGCCAACCTGGCTCACAAACCGACATATTCTGGCACGGCATGGATTTCCCCTTGCGGTTCTAGGAGGGACCGTAGACCATTGCCGACAGATGTGTACGACACGGCCAGGTTGCTGTCTGTTATCACTCAGCTAGGCCGCCTTGAAATCTGTGTCGTGGTGATATACCTTCCACCCTGTCGGGTTGGTGACAGGCAGAGAGAACAAGAAAGGCGTGCGATGCGTGAAACCTTGTCTGCACGGGCTGTCGATCTTGCCATGACTTGGAGGGGTCCGGCCATCATTATGGGTGACTTTAATTCTGAGGTTGGTGATATCGATGCATTTAGTCCTCTCCATGCCCTGGGTTGGGCTGAGATGGGAGAAGTTGCCAACTCCAAATTTGGGATCACCCTGGGGTCCACATATCAGGAAACCACCAGGCATGACATGATGCTCTTGTGTCCGGTGATGGCCGACGCCCTCACTTCTGCTGGGACTGTGCGTAATTATGCTTTTCCGCAGCACCACCCTCTGTTCGGTGTCTTTGACTTGGAGCGTTCCTGCCGCCGTGCCACAGATTGGAAACTCCCGAGATTACTGGATGCAGAACAGAGAGCATTTCTCAAACAGAATTCGGCTTGGGAGCACGCGCCTGTGGTCCTCTCGACGAGCGGTCATGACGTGGAGTCATTCTGTCGGTCTTCTAATTATCGTAGTGACCCCTTCCAGGCTGTCAGTCGTCTGGTTGAGAGGTCATGGAAAAAGTCCCTGGAGGATTCCCAGCCATCGCTGAGACTCAGGCCTTCCCAGGTTGGTAGGTGTCGGCATCCATTGCTCAAAGTGTTACAACCATTCAAGGCCGTGAAACCCGGTAGGGTTGCAGATTACTGCACTGAGAGTGAAGCACAGTCGGTACACGCAAAACAGGTTGTGCGACAATGCCGTCGGCTCCAAGCCTTGAGTAGGTGTCTTGCCAAGCATTCGCAGGGGGTTCCATCTCAGAACCTGAGTGATCAGATCACGGCCATTCAGAGGCAGATCATTGATGCCAAAGGCTTTGGGACTTCGTATGCCCAGTGGTCATCCACAAATTCCTTGCCGCTTTTAGGAGGTGCAATCTTCGATCTAGAGGCTGTCAACAAGCATTTTGCCCAGGTTGACGTATTTGCTAAACAAGCCACGGGCAGGTTCAATAAGGATAGGCATGAGGCATGGAAAGGCCGCTTGCGTCAATCTTTTAAGGACCAGGGAGGGAAAGTGGCATTCCAGTGCATGCAGACGGGATTCACTCCCGAGGTCTCGCAAGTCACTCTGCGTGAACCCCTTGAGGTAGTGCATGTGCGCAAGCATAAAAAGGGTCCTAGGGTTGTGAGGTTGGTCAAGGAGGTCCATCCGCCAGCCCGTATCTTGGTAGGTGACGAATACATCACCCTCGAGGAAGATTGCCGGACTCTCCGACTGCCCCCTGGGAAGCCTTGTGAGAAAGGTTCAGTGCGCCTGGAACGATGGCTTACTAATCCCAGAGACATCCATACAGAATTCTTCGCCTTTTGGGACCAGTTCTGGAACCCGAGTGCAGGTGACGCTTTCGTTTTGCCTGATGGTGATTCGTTTGCACAAGACTTCCCCAATTGTCTGGACACTTGCATCACAGTATCCGAGGTGAGGTATATCCTTTTACACACCCGCAGTAATACCAGTGTCGGCTCTGATGGATGGAATTTAGCAGATATGAAGGTACTTGAAGACGGTTTGCTTCAGATGCTAGTGGATGCGTGGAATGGCATATTCTCGGCAGTCTTGTGTGTCCCGAGCACCTGGATGTTGTCCCGAGTGCTGCTGTTAGCCAAAGTTCTCGAACCTGACCGTATCACTGACTGTCGGCCGATCACGATTGCGCCGCTGTGTTACCGAGTATGTGCCCGAGCTCTCAATCGTAAGCTGACCCGTCAATTGCTCCCCTACCTGCCGGTTGGGGTGCTGGGGGGTCTCCCAGGTAGGGCGGCATGGGAGTCCTATTATTGCACCCAGACTCTGATTGAGAACGCACATTTGACACAAGGCCGTCTCATGGGCGCCAGCATGGACATTGTGAAATTCTTTAACTGCCTCCCCCGCCCGGCAGTATTGCAGATCCTCAAAGCGGCTGGTATACCAGAGGCATGTGCTAAGGTTTGGTTGGATTTGTTGAACTCGCTTCATCGGCACCTCAGGGTTCAAAATTTCCTCTCTACAGGTCACACCTCTCGGGTAGGAGTGCCAGAGGGAGACCCGCTCAGCGTGCTCACGGCTGCCTTATTTGGGTCCTATTGGTTGCATCGCCTTAAACGCATCCCGGGTAATGGTACAGACGGCAAAGTGGTTGCCACGATTTTCGTGGATAACCTTGACTTCTTGTCTGATTGCCCTGAAATGTTTGGTTTGGCAATCCGGGAGACTCTCAAAATGCAGGATGAATTCTCATTGGCCATAGACGTCAAAAAATCATGGACGTGGTATGTGAATGTACCTGTGAACCGGCGGTTTCAGGGAGATTTCGTCAGGCGGTTGTCCAGTAAAAATCTTGGTGCGGCTCTCACCTACGTTAAGCAGCCACGAAATAGTGTCCAGGTCTCACGCATGGAGGCTGCTACTGGTAAGATGAAGAGGCTGATTAACCTACCAGTTGAGCTTGGTGAGAAGGTGAGGCTCATGAAGGCCGGAGTGCTACAGGCAGCATTTGCGTGTGCCGAGGTGACATTCCTTGGTGGCAAGCACTTCGCACGCTTCCGTGATGCTATGTGTGGTGTCTTTTACACGACGCACCATTGGGCTCACAGAAAGGCTGCCTTGTTTCTGCTTGACCAGTCGGTTGATCCCTTCCTGTGGGTTACTTTCATGCAGATCAAGATGCTTAGACGGGCCTTGTGGTCGTCCGAGGCTGCCTGGACATTTGCACGGGAGGTGCTGTCGGGGGATATTGATTCGCCCGGTAACCCCTTTGGGCCCATCACTGCCCTCAAATCCCACCTGTCGGTGCTCAATATTGTGCTGGATGGCGAGGGTTTCATGATCTCACCCTTGTGGCCGAAAGTGCACATCCGTGGGGATGATTGGCTGTTGGTGCAGGAGTGTATCTTGGAGGCCTGGGGCCAACACATTGCCGTCGAGCTTGGTGGCAGAAAGGGAGTCACGAGAGACTTGTCAATTGACTGGTGTGCCACGAGAAACCTCATTACGCAGATGCCCAGCGTGCGAGATCAAGCAGCAGTCCGCACACACCTGTCGGGTTCCATTGCAACAGAGGAACGGTATTCTCATGTGTCGGGATGCAGTGTGCTTTGTCCGGCATGTGGAGAGACCGACACTGTAGCCCATCGGGTTTTGCGTTGTTCTCACACGCACCTGCTCCGTGATGAATGTCCATCCCTCCGGGAATTGGATGAAACTGCCGCGTTGTTCCCATATGTCCCGAGATTGTCAGCGCAGGACCTCTTTGTGCGGGCCTGTAGGGCACGGCCGAAACTAGAATGGCTTCCTCAGGATGGTGACGAGCTGATTGTGGCTTTCACTGATGGGGCGGGTCAGGATCCGACATCGTCTGTGTGTGACACATCCTGGGCAGTAGTGATCACACGCCCGAGTACATGGGACAGTAGAACCTGTGCAGCAGAGGCCAGGATCTCCAAGTGTGCGCCCCCGATCTTCGATGTCTTTGCGACGGGTAAGACTTCTGGTAGGCAAACAGTTGGACGAGCAGAGCTTTCTGCTGCAATCGTTGCCATCGGGAGCTTCAAAAATTTGAGGCTGGTCACGGATTCTGCATATGTCTTGTCCACGATCGAAGCCTGGAAGAAAAATCCTGTGCTCTCTTACTGGGCTAACCGACCCAATTTTGATCTCATCTTGGAGTTGCGTGATGCACTGATGGCCCACGCGGGACCACGCACCTTACAATTTGATAAGATCAAGAGCCACCAAGACGAGCTTCTTGATGTGACCCGGCTTGCAGATCTTGAGCTTATTGACTTTTGGGGCAATGATCGTGCTGACCATGCAGCCGGACGGGCACTCGAAGCAGGTGTTGTCCAATCGGAATCGAGCCCAGGCAGCGGTTGCCTTCCGGAAACACAAATGGTCTAGTGTTTTGCTTGGTATTGCATCCACGGTAAAGGTCTTTCCAGTGCCTAAAGCCTCGGACGAGGGTGACCATGGTGGCGGTAACTTCCCCGCAGATCCCGCTAGGACTGATTCGCCCCCCTCTGGTTTCACAGCACTGTGCATGCCGATTCCTGAAAAGTTCTGTAGGTCTTGCCCCTGGACGCATACCTTCACTCAGGCATTGCACCAGTGGATGCAAAAATTGCAATGGCCTGACCGACCGGCTGCATCATCCGGGGTTGCAATGGTTGAGTTGTTGGCATCATTCAAACTTGAAACGGGATTGAATGTACCGGTACCAAGGCCGGATGCAAATGGCTGTTTCACGTTGTCACGAATACTGCCCACAGTCACGGACCTCACGCCGCTGGGCAACGAGATGCAACGGTTTTGTTCGGCTATTCAGTCGCTGGAAACTCAGCTGCAGAGATTCCTCCTGCCGTGGAGCGAGACTAAGCATCTCTCTGTTTCCAGTTTGGGTTATCGCTTTGGTGAGTTGCAAGTGAATGGTTTTGCGGTCCGTCCCTGGATGCCGCATGAGCAAGGGGTGAGAAATGCTGTCAGTAACTACTTCGATAAGCTTACGACAAAGAACTTGTCATCGCCCCTGGTGATAGTTACTGATGCAATCACTACCGTATCTCCGTATGATGCCATTGTCACATGTAAGGCCCATAGGCTTGGGGCGAACGTGGCCCAAAAGGCATGGTCCAGACGGAGACAGGATCGACGCACCTGCTTGGCTTGGCCGTAGTTGGTTAACTTCCTTGCAGAGTCACTTCAGTGCCCTTGGTGGTAGGCTGCCCGGTAACGTAACCAATCTAGTTGGTCTTGGGTTTTCCTCGGTGATATGGACTGGACTTGGGCCTTGTGGTGGTTGTGTGTGAGTTGCGGGGTGTGCACCTCAGCAGGAGTGTCCGAGCATGAACCCCTGTGGTTCTCCCGCACCATGTTGCTGTACGGGGCCCAATCTGCCAAGTTTGCTCCGATTCGGCAAAGGTGTCGTGTATGCTGAAATTCATGACAGGTCTGCCGCAAAGAGAACTTCTTATGGTGAATTGCCTTCCGAAGGCACACCCTCGTGCATAGCATTGCTAGTCAGGTGGGTGTATCACACCGTGAGAATGATATATATTACTCATCAGGGAGTCTCGAGTTGCAAGCAGTGATGTGCCACACCTTCATGGTGTTGGCCTATAGTGCCTTCCTTTAGTGTAATGTCGTGCTAGCCACCCTCTGTGGCCGTGTACTTTTCTATCGTGAAGGAGATATCCGCCGTGGGGTCGGTACACTTCGCACTCTGCATGTCGGCTGTGTTGCAATAGTAATGTGGAGAATGCCAGTCTGTGCACCTTGAAGTAGTGTGTGAACCTACTACATCCGAGGGTGCCTCCTTGGACTGGTAACGAGGTGTTATCCCCCTGTTTGAGATTGGCCCATGTGTTAACACTGACCCACCACTCTGGTGTCGGTCTACCTGGTATTTCGCGCGGAATGTTATGAGATGCCTCACATCTGGATGGCATGGTGTGACTACTCCTTCGAAAGGCCATGCCATGCAGGTGATGTGTCGTGTCCTCCTGCGTGATCAAGCTGAATCCCGGTGCAACTGCTGGCAAACACCCAGGTTCAGTGCCTATTGCATGTAGTGCTCCGATGCAGGTATGCAAGTGGTCCATATGGAAATTGCCCGTCTTGGATCAGGTGAAAGTGTCTTGTTTGCCCGTGTATGAGGTGGTGCATTGCATCGGGTGCCTTGGTGGGGACTTGCCGTGTGCAGGTAGTGCTCTTGACTGGTAAGTCTATTCTTTGGATGGTGCCCCCTGGGAAGCATGGCAATAGTTGCCAGATCAGGAACTTGTGCTGTGCATGATGACCGCCGGGATGTGTATAGGTTACGGCCGACGTGGTGCTCTAGTGAACTCTTGGCATCTGACATCGTTGTCTGTGACGCGGCTCCTTGCCCCGCCCACACCCTGTGGAGTGGATCTTTGGTGCCATGTGTCGCAGTGATACGGTCAATCTGGGGAAAAAACTCTGATCAGCACATGGGCAGACACTTGGATGTCGGGGTGAGAAGTATCAGGACCTCTTGAATCGCTTCCGGGGTTGACATCCCCCGTCTGTACTTGGTGCATGACGTGGGCCTCAGGGTCATAACTCTTTGTTGTGGCAACGCTTCGCTTGTGCACGCCAAACGGCGTGGCGCTTGGTTGTCTCTCAGCAGGACATGATCTTGGCGCCCGTCCGGGGCTGGATGCGTGGCATCTTTGTGCGTGTGTGCACCTGGGTTTCCGATCCCCGTGGATCCTTTATGCCCCTGCAAGAGTCAGGTGGCGGATGTAGCAGTCGACAATCTGAAAATGGGCCGCTTGCTTCCTGGGGGTGGGCTCTCGGTCTGGTGTTTTGGGTTTTGGCCCCCTTTTCTTTGTTGGCGCCCTGGCCGGGCTGTCTTCTTGGGTTGGTTTTCCCGGGGGGGCAGGACCGGGGGCTTTCTACCCCTTAGGTGGTAGGCTGCCCGGCAACGTAACCGAGCCAATAAAGAAGCAGACTTCCTCGCTGGCATTGCTAGTGCTGCCGCGCGAAACGAAGCCACTCTGCCAATTTCCCTCCCTGCCCCGGCAGGTGAGGAATGGCAGTCCACCGCAGCAATCGCTCTCTCTGAACGCTCAAGCTTCTGCCTGGTTGAGTGCCCCACATTCCATGCGCAGGATCTTGCGCACATCCGTGCCCACCACCCTGCATACCGCGCTGTGCTTGAAGCTTATATTGCCTCCGGGGGGGCGTGTGTCGGCTCTAATGCTCAGGGGGTCACGGTCCTCAAGCAGGTCCCGTACCGGATCGATGGTGATGATTGTTTAGGTAGGGCCTATCCGATCGTTAAAGGTGCAGCCGCGCTTCCGCGTTTTGTTCGCGCAGCGCTTTTCCACAGCGACCATGTTGAAATTGACATGTGTGGCGCGCATTACGCTATTTTCCAGCACATGGTTGCGCAGCAAGGCTTGGTTCTGCCTCGCCTAGATGAGTTTCGGGCTTATTTACACGCAGACCTTTCCGCCTCACCAGCTGGCCGGAGCGCTTTACACCTCGTTAAGCTGTTGCCCACTGTTTTACTCAATAGCTCTGTTGAACATGCCACCCAAATGCTTGAGCAAAACAGATTTAACCCAGGCCCTGAGCTGGTTGCCCTGTTACGACGTGTTGCGAATGCTAAGCCGGCCTTTTTACGTGCGTGTACAGACGCTAACCTTCTGCGATCTCACGTAGGGCTACATGATGGCAACCGCATTTACTTCTTGCTTGAGGGCATTGAAGCAGCGTTCATGCGCACACTGGTTCGGGAATTACTCCGTAGGGTCAAGCCTCGGTCGTTGGTTTTTATCCATGACGGCCTGTTGATTTCGCCGGAGCCTTCGACTGTTGACCTTGAGGCTTGCTTGATTGCGGCTTCCCTTGGTCTTCACCTCGTGCCCCCCCCACACTTTCAAGTTAAAATTGAGAAGCTCCAGCATGATCCGCACCCACCACCAGGACCCCTCCCTGGGCGAGCTGAGGTCCAGGCCTTGGTTACCACTGAATCCCGCCCCGCTAAGGCCCGTAAACTTGCCCCCGCTGCACCGACGGGTGAAACCTGGCATAACTTTCGGTCCCGCCGCTCTGGCTCAACAGTGCGTATGTGATAGGTATCAGCCGCTTGGTAGTCCATTGAGGTACTGCCTGCACCTCGGGGCTTGTGCCGCCCAGTGTGTGACTGATAGCGACGACAACGCTCTGACCATCCTTGTATGTTATACCCCCTATGCAGTGTCGACTGAGTAAGGGCCCAGGAGAAGGGTCGTGGAGTACTGTGCCCTGCCCGGTCTCGCGATCTCTTCCTGCCACCATGCCCCCCATCCCAAAACCTAACAATACCGTCCCATGCCAATTTCTGCGGCGTCGGACTTGCATCGCCCAGGCGTCCTATGCCTTGCCTGGTCTACCCCCTAATCCGACCTACCCAGAGTGCACCTGCCCCGCGCTTCGGGGCATTTCCTTGCGATGCATGAGGCGGGAGCTTCCAAGTGTATTGGGCACTGCCCAATCTCGTGGTTCTCCCTGCCGTCCATCGTGCCAGCGGCACGGCTACTCGCCTTGTTGCCTGGTGCATTGTTCTGTGCTTCCGCACTTGGCCAACCTGGTCGTGCCGCAATCTGGTAAGACATGCAGATCAGCGCACCCTAAACCCTAACACACCACTTGGTAATCCCGCTGGAATACTGCTCGCGCTCTGCAACACAGAGTGTTTGTGCATCAACCCATAGACCAACATGCCGATGTAAGGTTGCAGATTGGAGGCTCCTCTCTCCCTTCAATGAGCCCTGAGGTCCTTGATGTGCTTTGCTTGGCAAGGCCTTCTGGCCTCTTACCCGCTCGCCTGTTTTATGCTCCTAGGCGTGACACCCCCTCTGGACGGTCGTAGTCCTAGCTTAAAACATTCCTGGAAAGATGTGTGCCTCAGGTGGCCCTATGGCGGGTGCTTTTGCTTCTCGATGAATATGCACCCACCTAAGTTTGAGCCGCCCTCTAATCTGTGACTAATCTCCATGCCTCTAGGCATTACCTGCGCTTGAATGGTTGCTACTCCGCGAGGTACGCTCTTGCGACAGACATGGTGCCTAGTCGGGTTTGCCATGCTCACGTACACTGTGGCAGGGATTCCCCTGTCAGTGGTGCGAACGTGACGCCTACGCAATGGGACAGAATGCCTCTGGTGCATTTGGCACTGCCAGATCTCCTTGGGCTTCTGCTTCCCGCTTGTGCATTTTGCCACGGTGTACCTACGCAATACGCACTTGTAAAAATGCTTCAGCGCTTGGCTCCCATCCTCCCTATGTTGGGATCATCGCTGTCCCTGCGGAAATTGCGTAGCATATAGTGCAAACTTGATGGTGCATTGCACGCTCACCCCTTGTCTTGTGTGCAATGCTTGATGGCCAGGCCTGTGACGCCCGTCACACTTGCCTGGCCATAGCAACTCCGCTCGATGTCAGTGAGAGGGTAATTCGTTGCACGGCCTCTTTCTGCCTCTGTGCTCCGGGTGATGCCCACAATTTAATTTACTGCATGCTCGCCTTTTGCTGGCCCTTGCTTGGCCCTTTTTGCCTTCTTCTTCCGTGTGTTGCTTTGCCAAATTTTTGGAACATTGCGCTCGTTGCTCCAGCCGTGTGGCCACGTGTGGGGGTTGACGATGCGCAACGCATGTTCCCATTTTTAATGTGCTCATGCTTCACAAGCCTAGCTCCTCGGTGTAGTCAGTGTCTTCTGGAACTATGTTCCACGCTCTCCCTTTTAATTGCCGCGTTGGCTCGTCTCTTTCCGTTCTGCTCGGCTGGGGAAAGGTTTTTCGTTTGGTTCCGTGTTGTGTTGCTTCGTGGTCTGCCGCGTTGTGTTTTCGGTCCTTTCCTTTGTTTGGCTCATTTCACCAGCACTTTGTCCCTCTCGGTCTCACCCGTCTCACTTTCGATGATTGTTTAGTCGTTCTCGTGACCGATGGCTTAATGCCCCAAGGCGCGCGTGACGCGCGTGTGACAAAAAAGCAGGGGTCCTAGCATCATGTCTAGCAACGAAAGTCAGGTACTTACTCACACGCTCCAGCAAAAAACTACTGAGGCCCGACACATCCCGCTGTGAAGGCCACGTCAATGTCATCCACAGTGATGACTGGCTTGTTGCTACGGGTGTCCAGTACGGCACAAGCAATAAAAAGGGGAACCAAACCCGACTGGCCCTCGCTTTCTCCTATTACAGCCAAAGTCTATTATGGCACACCCTCAAAACCACACCAGCAGCCTGAACCACTCAGCTACCTTGAGTGAAAATAAAAACTGTAAACCCAAAGTCCCAGATAAAGAAATACCCAGCCGCACGATAAACGACGGTCCCTAGCTTAGGTACTAGGTCGTTTAAAGGGGCCAAAAAGAAATCAAACGGAAGCGTCCCTTTTGACACCGAGCGGTGAGTCAGGGGCAAATCTGTGGTCAAAAGATTTTGTGACCATGCATCTGTTGGAATTCTGACTGACCGTTCTGGCTACGTCAGTTGACGCATTCCAGCTGGTCCGATTCCACCCCCTAGTCAGGGATGGGCTGGGCGGGACAGTCACCAAGTCAAACAACAAGGCAAGGAAAAACGGGGAACCCACCGAGACAACGGGAGTAAAATGGTTGACATGTCACACAGCAAAGGTTGGTCAGCGTTCCTTAAAAGGAAAACATGGATGCAAAACAAAAATCAAACTGAGATCTCTGTTTCCATCGGCGTGTTTGGGCTCAGTGTTTGGTGAGGTTGGGCAGGGGTGCCAAGAATAGACCGGGCGCTTGCACCCTGTTTGGCAAAAATAGAGAGAAGGTGATGTCTGCGCGCAAGAAAGTCCCTTCTCCTATTACAGCCAAAGTTATAGGAAACATGCGCTGCTCCAACCTAAAACAACCCAACCCTTGATACGAACGATACGCGCTCTCCTTTTGTAACCGGGTTGCGCTGGAGTCTCTAGCTGACGTAGAGCGGTACACTGCTGTGCACGGCTTCAGCTAGGGAAGGCTCTATTAACCCCTGGTGAAACGTATACATCACACTGGAGTTAAATCCTCGATTGATTCTCGCACGGCGGTCCATTGGCGCGGCGCCGGTTTAGCTTGACTGTCAAGCCAATGTGAGGGTACTTAAGTGCCCTGACCAGCGGTCTGTACACAGCGGTGTGAAATAGTGAGGTGAATGTACCTTAGTGTGTGGATTGCATGACGCTGCGGCGTCAAGCAAAAGATCCCGGCGCCTGGCCCTGCGGAGCCGGACACCAGCCACTGAGTGGCGCGCGGTTGGCGTCCTGCGTCTTAGTAACCACAGTGAGTGATCATTGCGGTGCGAAAAATGAGGTTACACATAAGGCTCGTGGCTCGCATGTGCTTGTGCGAGCACAAGAATAGAGCCGCTTGCCTTTTCAAAGATGGAAACTGTCTGGTTGTTTAGCTTGGAGCAGAAATGGCCACAAGCGGTGTAGATTCACATGTCCCTCTCACACGGGGGAACAAACAACCCCTAGCGTTTTTGGAAACATGCACTGTTCCAACCTAAAACAACCCAACCCTTGATACGAACGATACGCACTCTCCTTTTGTAACCGGGTTGTGCTGGAGTCTCTAGCTGACGCAGAGCGGTGCACTGCTGTGCACGGCTTCAGCTTGGGAAGGCTCTATTAACCCCCTGGTGAAACGTATGCATCGCAATCCGGCCTTCGCTAAGCTCCTCGCGGGGCGTCGCGAGATGTGGGAAAATTCGGCATGTGCAAACTGCCTTTATTTTCATGTAACTGGACAAAGGCGCACCATTTGTCCTGTACTCTGTCGTGCTCAAGCAGCGGTGCAAGGAATGTGGGCTGAAATCCCCCCGTGGCAGCGCGGTGCTCGGGTCTCCACGGTGCATCGGCAGGATGCAGTGTATCGTCGGCTCGAGTCATTGATATTTTCAGGGGCAAAGCGGTGCCGGTGCTGAGACTGGTTGCAACACCACATTGCGCGAATGCGCCCAAGACGCGCTGAGCTGCAAAAAGACCTGCGTGGGCCAGGACGTAGTGAACATTTTGTTAATGTCGGCTTCTGTTGCCGAATTATCGGTGCCCGATGGCAACGTAAAATGATAGTGTCCCTGGCCTGAAGTTGCATGGGCTATTTGTAGTAATGCGAATTGGGCAATGGTCATGGTCTCAAAGCATGCTATATAGCGCTGTGCTGGCTTGGTCAGAAAAGGCCAAGTTTGCTGAATGTCCGACATGGACCATGTTTCCCCAAACCATGCAAATGCGTTGCTGGTGAGGAACCATCCGCCTATCCCTACGGTGTCTCCTTCTGCGCAAGCGTCAGCGGCTGCTAGGCAGGGCAACAATGGTGGCAGGGCCAGAGGAACAGTCGGGGTACTAGCAAAGCACCGCGACAGCCAATTGAGACAAAACTTACTGTCCTTGCGTAGGGTTACCGCGGGTGAGTTTGGACGGCGGGCAGGTCGGCTCTGCAACGCACTGGCTTGCCTGAGCACTCAATAACTTTAGCGAGTGTCGGGATCCACAGTCCTGGCATGGTGCGTGTTGTGCGACCCGTAGAGTCCAAGCTGGAAAGGAAGGACTGCCATGTGGAAGCCGAAATGGAGCACATGCTCCCTGGAGGGCTATGCAAGTCAGAGTACAACGGGGCAAGCCAAGGCCGTAAATGCTTGGAGATGCTGGTTGCCCAGATAAGCAGGCCTAGGCATTGTTCTAGGGCCTTGCGTGGTAATTTATGGGCTTGGCTCAAATTTTCCAGCTGCTGACGCAGCTTGTCTAACCTGGCTTCCATCAAATGTATGGTGTCGTGGCCAAAATGCACTGACCACCCGCACCAGTTGATCTGATCCTGAAACTGGGCTTTTTTCCAGGAAATAGGGGCGGAGATGCGCAGAAAAAGATAGCCATGATGGCCAACTGTTCGCCCCCTGCTGATCTACACAAAGCTGCCAGCAAGTCATCCACGAAGAGCCAGGCTTTGTGTGGTAGCATGGCTAGCAGGCCGTGCATTAGGCGCAACATAAAGGCACCTGTCCGTTGCCACCAGAAAGCGGAGAAGCGGCCACCAAAATGGCATACGCGGTAATGGTAAAGTTCGCCCTGAAATTTGAAGAGCAAAAGGCCATGCTCGTCAGGGCGAACTTGAATTTGTTTGTGCGCGGCTTTGAAGTCGAAACTGGCGCCGATGAAGGCGCTGTGCGCGTCTTTGCAGTGCGTGGCAAGGCACAAATCTGAGGCCATTGGGAGGCTGACCTGTTCTGGCAAGTGGCACCGTGGGTTCACGTTGCACACCGTGCTATCCAAGACAAGGCGTGGCTCTTTATTGTCTGCAAAGACAACGTTAAGCTTTTGCACGGCCACTCCCTCTTTGGCCAGCGTACATGAGCTTCGGTTTCGGTGCAGTGTGCGCGGACTACCCATCCGCTAGCGATCTCTTTTTCCAAGAGAGCTTTAACTACCTCTGGTTCGGACTCGGCGTTTTTCCAATTTTGGTCGCAGATTTCAAAGGGCGGTGCTGTGCTTTCTGAGTTTGCCTTGAGGGGCCACTGAAAGCTGCGTGGCAACGGTGAGATGGCCCCTGTCGGCACACCTGTTTCCAGCAACGGCAGCCGACTCCCATGGCCTGTAGCAGGCGCAGCCGATATGGCTGGCCTGGGTTGGGTTCTTGGGCGGTGCTGAGTTCAATGCCTTAAAAGCGAGCATGGCGCATTCGATCCCCTCTTCTTGCGAGAGAGGGGGTTCTGGGCGTGCCTGAACGATGTGGGCCACAATGCGTGGCACCACATCTTGGTTCTTTGCCCACTGCAGCCATGCCTGTGCGACCGGCTGTAGAGGGTGGCCTGGATGTGGTATGCTCCAATCCGCGGTGGAGTGCGTGCCTGCTCCGTCCGCGTAGGCGGCATGCGTGAAGGGTTGGCGTCAGCGAGCCCTGCGGGGCATAGTCCCCTGGCAGCGGCAGGGGAGTGGGCTTGAGGTCTGATGGCGAGACTTTGTGTTCCCCGACTTGGGCTATGGCCATGGCCAAAGACGGGGGGTGCTCTGCTGTGAGTGTGCTGGCCCAGACGCCGTTCACCTTAACCCCTGCGAAGCTGGGGTGTGGCTTCGCATGGCCGCATTGGGCCGCCAGCTGCTGGATTTTTGGACAGTTGCTGGCGAAAGACCAGGACTTGGCTATGTCTAGATGGTGGCGGCAGGCGGCCACCCAGGCCATATGTGCATGGCATTGCTGCAACATAGCGAAGTTTTCGGGTTCCAGCCAGGCCATTGACGAGGGGGGCTCTTCCAGAATGGCAATGCCCGACTGCTTCGAAGATAGCACGTCCACGGGCGTGGATCTCTCTGCTGTCTTTAACCCGTTGTTGCAGGTGCGGCGGCAAGTTGGGCACGCCTTGCATAAATTTTGGCGTGCGTAGGGGTCGAGGTCCCCCTGGCTTCAGTTTTAGTCTGCTATACTCTTTGCACGGCGGTGCAATCATGACGAACTTAACCAAGCCGGACCAAGCAAGTCTTAGGAGGACTTCAAAAGTGGGGTCGTGCAGGATATCGTGTTGGGCATTGCCGTCGAGGTCGAAAGGCTCAAAGCACGCCTTGCTGAGCTTTTGCACGGCGGCTGTCACGGGGTGGCGTCGGCCTGCAAAGACATCCAGGAAAAAACCCTGCGGGGCTGGGCTACATGGCTGGGCAGCGCGCGCCCTTCTGTTCTGGACCTGAATTGGGGGTTTGCATGGGTGCGGCTGCACGATGCCAGTCCGGGTCAGCGGCCGCTGACTGGCTCGGACCTTGTCAGGTGTGATTTGGATGGTCCTTGGCAGGGTGGGGCTTTTGACATCCTGGCACGGCGCAAATGTGGGCGAACTTGCAGTTTTCTGCCTGGCATTTCCCCACTTGATATCGTTTGCGCACCTCCTTGCCCTGGTACGATTGTATCCAGTCGCTGCTCAGTGTGAGTTTCTTGGCGGTACCTTTCCCTTTGCCTTTTCGTGCTGGGCGGCGCAGGGCGCTTGTCACGCGCTCGGGGAGTGCGAGGCGGGGCTGGTGGCGGTGGCTGACGTGGCACTTTGGGGCGGAGTTGCAGTAGGCTAGGCAGATCGTTTCGCATAGCCGTGACCTCGTGCAGTGCGTCATCTAGGCTCCAGCTCTGAGCCAGTAGCTCAGATATGACGCCCCAGATTTTGCGGTCAGCGGCCAGCAATTCCTGGGTGTTTACTGTCCGCAGACCCAGGACTGGGTCGGGTGCGGCCAGGCACAGGTCGGCCACTTTCTTGTCGAAGGCTTTCAGGTTCGACAAGTGCGCGGCTTGGCACAGAGCGATGGCGTTGCGAAATATGGTTTGTACCTTGACGAGCCAACCTGCGGAGAGTGCGCGGGAATCAACCGACACTTCTGGAGTATCGTCGAAAAAGGCGTGGCAGTGGCATCTCTGAGCGCACGGCTTTGCTCGATTTGGCTACCATAATCTCCTGGTATTGCCGAGCCGACAGGCGGAGTTGCCATGGAACCCAGCGCATGGCTTGGCCGGGCTTGAGTCCATGGTGCACCAGGCTCAAGAGGCGTGTGCTGGGCGACGTGTCGCTATCCAGCAACTCTCCGGGATAGTTGGCCCGGAATGCCTCTTCCAGTTTACGCACGGCTTCCTCGGTGAGCTTGGGAGGGAGCATCTCGGTCCAAGTGGCTGGGCTAGGCGTAGCGTCCACAGTTGGCAGGGCTGGCGCAGTGCCAGACCGCATGCTGTGGCGTTGCAGGATGCGTCTGCCTCATCTGTGTGATGTATGGCGTGCGTCACGCCCCAAGGCGTAAGGCGAGCTCCCAAGGCCGCTTTGCATGGGATGCAAAGAGAGGGTAAGTCCTCTTTGTCAGGTTCGGTCCCTGACGAGCTTTCCGATTCAGAGTTGGACTGGTCGAGGGCAAACGCCAACACTGCGGTTGCCTCCTCGTCAGAATCGAGCACACTGGTTGTGCCGGGCTGGGACAGTGCAGCGATCTCTCTGCTGTAAAGAAAAGACGGTATGGCCTTCTCGAGTTCGGCGAGGCAAAGTGCTTCTGGCATGGCATGGCCCGGCAAGACAAACGGGGGTTCGATGGTGGGGTGCTGTCCCCCTCGAGCTTGTGGTCTTGGGGGCCTCCAGCCTCCGCGTGCAGCGGTTGAGAGCTGTCTTTGAAGCCACAGTGCTTCAATTGCGTCGTCACAGCTGAGCGGAGGACAGCTTGTGGTGGCCTTGCAAGCGGCGGCTGTTCTCAGGCAACCTGAGCTGTGCAGAGGCGCTCAAAAGGCATGTTTTCAAGCTGTGAAGCGTGAAGGCCAATGCCTCTGTCTGTGTAACCTGGGCGGAGCCGGGTGGCAACCAGGGGGTTCGCAGCGCCCATCTCACGAAAGATAATACGACATCGGTGCGGTGAAGGCTGGGCCCGGGTCTTTATCGAGTGGCGAAAGGCATGGCAGCAAGAAGTCTGGTGTGGTGTCCTGCGTGAAGCGGGTTTTCGTGGCTTGCCACGCCTGCTCGAGAAGGCGAAGCCAGGCCACTACCCAGGATGTGGACGTGCTGGTCCCTGCGAAGCCGAAGGGCTGGCAGGCGAAGGGCTGACCTTGGCTTGTTGTCTTTGTGGCCCAGCACGTGCCGCGTAGTGCGTGAGCGGACAAGGACAATGAGTGAAACGATATGCGTTGCAAATCATTGAATCTTAAACTGCAATGGGCTGCCAGCAAGATGCCGCCGAGCAGTAGGCCGAGCGATGCGGGGCAGTCTGGCTGGAGTAGTTTTTGCTCCCAAGCGACCAAGGTAGCCAAGGGCAGAGGCAATGCTTCCTTGCGCTCCTTGGGAGCGCACGGCAAAGAAAAAGAGCGAATAAGAGTGTTACTCAATAAGGTTGCCAAGTCTGCGATCTGCGCGGTGCGTGCTAGCCACGACAAAGCTTTGACTGCTTGTTTTGGACTGCATTTCAAGGCTGGGCGGTCTTCTTCCTGCGAAGATTGGCACACTTGCAAAAAATCAGCAAGTTGAGGCAGTGACAAGGCGGTCGGGCTCCACAGCATGGATTGCCAAAAACGAGGCATGTCTGCAGGATTTTTAAGTACTGCGATAACGTCGATGCAGCAAAGTGCCTCAGCGAGGTTTTGAGTATTTCCATGGGGTGCATTGAGGCCATGCACGTGCAGTACAGTTGGCTGTGCTCTGCAAAAACTGCAAGGATTGATCGCCAATTCTCCATAAGAGATTCACGCAAATTGGTCTGTTCCGAGTAGGAAGAAGTGAGCCCGCTAGTCAAAGCTGGTGGTCTTGGTCGAGGCGAGGCAATTCTGTGCAACGGCGCGGATGTTCTCAAGCTTGTCCCCTGCTGCGCAGGAGTTTGCCAACTGGATTTAGGCTGCACCGAGCCTGTGCATTTCTTGGGTAGCAGGCTAGGCGGGTGTGGAAAAATGGGTTTGGCCAAGTTGTGCACAGAGATTGGGGCACCTCGCCTGTAAGGGTGAGACGCGGCTCGCACGGTGCAGAGTTACTGCAAGTCCTGCTTGGAGGAAATTGGGCAGGGCAAGTAATGTTGACCTGTATGGCCTCTGGGGCCGGCTGAGCCGCTGCAGGGCTTGCTTTGGAGGTTGCCTGCAACAAGGGAGGGGCGTCATAGCGTATAGGTTGGCCATAGGAGGCACGGTTCCTCCACGGCATGCTGAGCCATGGAGCTGCGTACAAACGAAGCAAACTGAGCCTGGCGAGAACACTTGGTCGTAAGGTAATGGCCGTTGGCAATGAAGAAGACCTTGATGACGAGCGAGGGGGGCACGGCGGTGCGCAAAATGGGGAGAATACACAAGACCCTCCCAAACAAAAAACCCCAAAAAGGGGGCAGAAAAGGGGCCAAGAAGAGTCCTGAAGATCATCGGCACGAGGAAGTCCACGAAGCACCTGGCGGGGAAACAAAAAAGAACGGATCCAAAAGACAGGAAAACAGCAAACGGTCTGGCGAGGCCGTTTGTGTGACCCGACTGGGCACTGCGGGCCTGTGGGTCTTGGCCCCAAGCGCACTGCGGCACGGCGGGCAAAGCAGTGGCTATGCAAGTAAGGGCAGCACTGGTGTGTTGCGTACCTGCGCCAGCTAAATGCCGTTACTTGGCGGCAATGGGCCAGCTTTGGCTGTGCAGATACAAAGCATTGGACCCTTTTTTGGCACTGCTAGATCAAGAGCACTGGATCTAAATCACAGCGAGCGAACTGGCTGCGCACGGCTAGGCAGGTGCTGCGACGTGCCAGGCCGTGTTGTTTAAAAAAGGGGAAAAAGGGCAATGCAGTGCTGCAGGGTGTGGCCGGGCGATGGGGGTGTACATCACTCCAAGGCGTAGCACCTGCTGCACTTGTGGGAGCTGTGAGAGTCGCTCCACATACTTTGCACGGCGCGGCCGCAGACGCTGTTGAAGCGGCAGAAGGGCAAGGCTGTGCATGGCTTGCCACAACATTGGTCTCCTCTATCGATGTAATAGGCGTAGCTCGCGGCCTTCTCCGCGAATGCGTGCGGTGCGAGGCAAGACTAAGGCAGGCATGTGGATACAGAGGTCAAGCTGTGCGACTGCCTTTGCCTCGGATGGGTCCAGTGGCTGGCTGGGCGTCGCCTTCGGCGCTGTGGCAGGCCATGGCGACTGCTGTGCTGTGCCAGCGGATGGCGACGGCATCGCCTTTGGCGCTGTGGTAGGCCAGGGCGAGTGCTGTGGTGCAGGCTGTGTGTGGTGTTGTGGCAGGCCAGGGCGAGTGCTGTGGTGTGTCAGCGGATGGCGGTGCAGGCTCTGGCTGGGTCTGCTCCGGCTCCGGAGGTTTGGCAGGGCTCCGCTGCATGCCGTGGTAGAAGATGCGTGTGTTGCGGTGCCATGCTGGGTCGGTGCTGTAGGCGTAGCGACGGCTGTCGACCCTTGTGGACTTGTCTGGCGGTTCTTGGCCTTCGCTGGCCCAGTAGTTGGCCCACCAAGAGCCATCCCAGGCTGTCCAGCAGCTGTCTGTTGAAGGGCGGGGTTGGTGGTAGCAACTCTCTTGCAGGGGAGGCCACGGGCATGGTGGCGGTGTCAGAGGCTTTTCCTCTTCCATCTGAGGCTCCTTGTTAGCGGCAGTATCATGCTGAGCTGACCCGCCATCGATCAGGCCGGCCCATGGTCAGGCGTTGGCGAGGCGGGCCAGTGCCTGTGCAGTACTGGGCAATGCTGATGCTGAGCCGAGGCGATGCAAGGTGGCTTCACTGGTTGGGGTGGGTCCTGCAAGGCGTCCAGGAACCTCGTCCTTGCGGCCTCATCCAGCTGTGAAAAGGCCACCTGGAAGGCTTTCAGGGCTTCACTTTGTGACGAAGCCATGGTGAAACGGAAGAATCTCAGCTCTGCTTGAAGCGAAAAACTGAGTGTGCGAAGGTGGCAGGCTTGCAAGGAATGCATCAAAAAACAGACTGTTGGCAGCGGCTCACAGTCAGTCATGTGAGACATGGTGCGGGGCACTTGTCGATGATGAGGGCGAGGAAGGCGAACATCATGGACAGGATCGCGAAAAAGTACCTGGCAGCGGAGTGGGGCAGGTACAAACAAGGGCGAATGGGGCAAGGCGTGACCCCGAGTGATTTTTAAAACTGGCCAATTAGTGTTCACCCACGGTGGTGAACGACTGGATAGGGTCGTCCTCAGCGCTATCGCTGAGGATGGAGAAAGCAGCCTCGTCCGTGCTATGCACAGCGCTAGGCAGGGCCGAGCGTGGCAAGCGGAACAAAGCTGCAAGGTCCTTAAAAGTACAGCGCACGGATAGCGCAAGGGCAGCGGCAGCATGAAGGCCTGTAGCGGAGAAGAAATCTGCTGTAGCTGGTCGTGGCTGGAGGGGAACATCATGTCCAGGCTTCCAGAACTGACAGTACTCCAAAGGCTTTGCTGTGCAGCAAAAGACCTGCTGGGTAGGTGATGTAGAGGGCTGTGCGTGGCGGCGAAATGAAGCAAGTTTGCTGTAGTGAAGCTTTGGCAATAGTGCGCAAATGAGAGTGTCCATTTCAACAAGGCGCGGAACTGGGCCAGGTGAAAAGTGGCGGCGTGACACCCTGCAGTCTCCAGAATTGCCAATAAATAGCTTGAGGTCGTCGCAAAGGAGCGAAGTCTGGCGCTGGATGAGAACATACCCAACACTGTCTTTTGGCCAGGCGGGGCAAAGAAGTGTGGTAGTACTTCGCACCAGGAAGCAAGCATGGCGTCGGTAGGCGTTGCAGAGCGTTCGTGAAACAAAGGCCATGCGAGCATGGTGAAGTATGTACACCAAACCAAGTGAGCACCAAGGGAATGTAGAACCAAACTGCTTATGGCGGTCACAAAGGCATCATAGTGTACTGCAAACAATTTTCAATCGATCCATGGCCTGTGGGTCAGGCGGGAGTGCGCTCCGGAGGACCTGGCAGGGCTTTACGAGTCTTAACTCGCAGTTAAGGGCTCGTGTTATTGATGTTGTGCTGCGACGAAGCCTCGGCGGCGAGACCCAGCAGGGCATCTTGGTGTTTACCTCCAGCGGCGTGTCCAACCCGCCACCGTGGAAGAGGGAGGCCAGCGCGCTTGCGTCCGCCTTGCCGAGGAGGGCGGCGTCCAGGGCTGCCGTGGTGACAGCGTCCAAGAGGGCTGTCGCTATCTTAGAGTCCACCACCGAGGAAGTGTCCACGGCCAACTGCAGGGCATAAGCAGTCAGGGCGCTGGCGTCTGCCTTGGAGGCCTGGCTTTCTGGCTGGTTTGGCTTGGCTTTCTTTTTTTTCTCCCTGTTTTTTTAGCTCGCCTTGCAGAAACGCAGCTGCAGCCCGAGATGGAGGCGTCTCGGCTCGCGAGCTCGGAGGCCAGCGCCGCGGCGGTGACGGCCCCCAGGAGAGCGTTGGCCACCTTGGTGGCCGCTATGTCTAGGGAGTGCTGGTCCACCACCGTCTTGAGGCCGTAGTTGGCGGCCACCGTGGCCAGCGTGGCGTTGTTGGCCGAGGCGATGGAGCCGTTCATGGCCGCCGTGGTGCTGTAGTTGGACAGCTTCAGGTCCACGCCGTCCGGGGTGCTCTTAGTGGCCACCACGCCCTCCAGCACGTCGAAGGCCGAGAGACCCGTGGTCAGCGAGCTCTGCAGCGCGGCGATGCTGCTTCCGTGCGCGGCCACCTGGCCGTCCGTGGTGGCCAGGGCCGCCGCCGTTGCTAGGGGCGCAATTGCCGGCGCCAGCGCGCTGCTGTCCAGCTTTGAGGCCAGCTCGGCGGTGACTCGGTCGTCCAGGGACTGGATGGCAGCGGCGTTGTTGCCGGAGGCTGCCGTGTTCACCGCCAGGTCAGTTACTTGAGCGTAGGGCGTCAGAGCGAGGGCCAGCTGTCCTGCCGTGACGTGCGTGCCGTCAGTCACCGACAGGTCCTTCAAACATGTTTTCTTAGGAGTAGGTGTTACACGAAATGGGGTGTTGTACTTTCGCAACGCGCCCTCACTTGAGTCGCTATGGGTCATTCGGGGCCTTCGTAGCGCAGGGTGGTATAATTAAACTCGCAACAGCCCCTACCAGTACGCGAAGTGTGGAATGACGCAGTGTCCGATGGCGTCGGACACTGGGCATGAAGCGAGGTCCTTCATGACGAGACCGGCGAAGGACACTTGTCTCAGCGGCTATGACCTGCGGGGCATTCATGAGCCAACCTTGCCCATTCATGAACCAACCTTGCCCATTCATGAACCAACCTTGCCCATTCATGAGCCATTGATGAATCACCCGGTTCCATTATTTACTCAAACTTGCCAAGAACCGTGTCCTCTCGAGAACTGGGGCGCTTTTGCGCACTTTTCGGCCCCCAAAGAGAGCGGTGACGAAGCGGTGACATCGCGGTGAGAGCGTTTTTGGACCAAAAAGCGCCGTTTTGGGACGGTAACGAAAGCGGATGGTGAGATGGCTTAGGCGTTGGTCTCCGGAGCGACGTTTCGGAGGTTCGATTCCACCCCGGTACCTCGGCGGGCTGACGTGTTAGACACCGGTGACATCGGCGGTGACTAGTTCAGCAGGCTGACGTGTTACATGGAGAACCTCGACTGGCTGTCGGGCTCCGAGCCAGGTCCTCGGCGGGCTGCCGGGCCGCGAAAAACCCTGCGGAGAGAACTGGGCCCGCTTTTGCGCACTTTTGCGCCCAAAAAGCGAGCGGTGACGAAGCGGTGACAAGCGGTGACGAGCTCAGCGGGCTGGAATTCGCAGGCTTTTCGGGCCAGAAACGGATTTCGGAGCACGGCGAACGCATGGAACCGTTTTTCGGAGGAAAACGAGCGAATTTGGAGGCCCAGGCAGCACATTTGACGCCGGACACGAAAAAACGCACTTTTCGGAGTTCGCCGTTTTCAGCGCTTTTTGCACCAAAAACGGAGCGGTGACAAAGACCGGTGACATCGGAAAAACGTTCAGCTGGTTGAAGAATTTGGCTGTTTTGCAGGGTTTGGGGACCAAAAAACAAAATTTAAATGGTTGGTATAAGCTGCCTTTCCTTACTACTATCTTATTCTTGCAGCAGTTGGATGTTCCATGTTGTGGATTTGCAATATTGGCTGGAGGATTTGTGACATTGTTTCACAATCCATGATGTTTACGGTCGCCCGGACAGAACTGCCCAACGACTCAAGTCCCGGAACAGTTCCCAAGAATGACGTGAGCTTGGGCCGCTTCCATAAACGCAGCATGCAAGTTACAGAGACAGGCAATTGATGCTAAGCGATGTTTGGTGGCGGAGTTTGGACCTGTTCCGGCAGGAGCTCGGCTCTTGCGTACTGAAGCAGACATGGGGAGGTTCAAGTGCGTTTTCGGCATTTACAGGGCAGAAGAACAGTTTTTGGAACGTGCAAAAGAGCTTTGTCGCGCGTATGACACCTGATCCTTTTGCCCGATGAGATTGTCCACGCCCTGTTTAACGTTCTAACCAAGGAACCGCTGACACTTGCGAGTGGCGATTGCAGTGCGTACAGCAGTGGCAGCAGTGGGCGTTTGGTTTCCCCTTTTTTATTTCTTGTCCCGTGGCTTGAAGCAGTGAATAGAAGTCCAACGCGTGGGTTTTTTTGTCCCCGTGTTTTAATCCTGGTCGAATCTTTAGTCGCGTTGCCGCTTTGCTCCAAGCCATTTTGAGGGACCAGGGTTCAATCCCTCTTTCCTTTTTTTTCAAAGTCCACCCACCCGCCCTGTCAGCGCGTAGATAACACACCTTTGCGCACAAGGCTGGCAGCTTTGTTTGGCTTGCGTTGCATCCCGTAGTACGCCTGCATGCTTTTGCCCAGTCAGGTTTCACACCCCTGGGTAACACACTTGTGTTGTTAACCTTGGGGGTAGATGCAGGTCAAAGGGGATAGACACGCATTGTCATCTCTTGCCCAGAGCCTGGACTTCTAAGCAACGCCAAATAAAACGGAAGAGGCTTTCTGCGCGCAGCATTACCTCCTCTCTATTTTTCCCAACAGGGTGCAAGCGCCCGGTCTATTCTTGGCACCTCTGCCCAACCTACCAAACAAGCCCAAAACACGCCGATGGAAACAGAGATGTCAGTTTGATTTTTGTTTTGCATCCATGTTTTCCTTTTAAGGAACGCTAACCAACCAACTGCTGTGCCGGTGTGTCAGTTGTTTCGATGTGTGACATGTCACCATTGTGCTCCCGTTGTCTGGCTCAAGGGTGGTGGGTGGGTTCCCCTTTTTCCTTGTTGTTTAACTTGGTGATTGTGGAATCGGGGGTGTTTTGGAGCACTGGTTGACATGTGCCGTCGCCTGGCGGCTGAAGTTGGCACTGACGCACCGAAGACGGTGGGGCAAGCAATACAGACCCTTCTTTCAACTGGTTAATTTGGGTGCTTCTTAATCGAACCTGTCAGATGCCTGTGGAAGATCTGAATACGCCGGAATCTTGTAGACAAGGCTGCCGGAGACTCAGCTCGGCTCAACACCTGGCTTGGTACAAGCAATTGTCCGGAACCTGCGCTGTTTCTGTGGCAGCCCTAAAGTATGCAAGGCGTGAACCAGATGAAGATGTTAGACGTGCTGCGTTGGACAAACTGAGGAGTTTATTTGTATTAGATGCTGAGGCAACGCATTTGGGTCGGAGTTTGCAACAGATCGCCAACCGTACATCGTCGCCTGATCTGATTGAGCAATCGGTCAGCGACTATTTCAGGTCAAAGGCTACGCTGCAGAAGAAAGCATCATCCTTATGGCGTTGGTGCCTTCTTTGTGAACGTGGTCAGATGCAACTTCAGCTAAGCGTTTTCTGGAATCTTTGTGGTTTTTGGATGGTACAGCCAAGTTTGCAGTGATAAGCCTGGCGACTACAGTATCGGGGAGATGCTGCGGAGTTGCGCGGGACATGTGCCTGAAGAAAGATCCTTTGCAGCAGAAACAACCCTTGACTGCAAAGCAGGTGATGGCTTTGGAGCTGCGTGACTCACACGTGTCCAGCGAATTTCTCTCGAGGAAGGTTCCGGTGAAGTTTTGGTATATTGTGAAGCCGTGTCTTCGAAGACGTCATTGACTGCTGAATCTCAAACCCGCTTTCTACCCTATGTGGCACTTGGAAGCTAGAGCATGCATTGCCAAGTTTTTCGGAACATCGAGGCGACTGGGTATCAGCTCCCATGAGCTCGTCCAAGGCCACGTGTTGGGACTACATGCTAGAGGCGGGAGTCAATCGGAGGAGTTGCGCAACTTTGGATCCCACTCATGCAAAACGACACTTCTGACATGGGCGGGGAGATCGAGCATTGTGCGTTTCAGTCACTCAGACCGACGACAGCTTGGGCACCATATGAAACCTGGGACCAAATCCATTCTCACATGCAGCCGCGAGGCTTACACCGCATTATATGGGAGAGTGCTTGCAATGTTCAAGACGATTCGGAACGGGTCATTTGATCCTGACTTGTCGTCAGTGTCCCGTGTTGTGAAAACTGCCCAGGATGTAAATCAAGAACTTACAAGCTTTCCGGTCGAAGACCCAACTCCTGATGTTCATGTGACGGATTCCGAATCAAGCCTTGGATCGGAGTTGGACGCGCCGCCTGATACTCATCCTGATTTGGCCCAATTTGAGGCCCATCGAGTGAGGGACTTTGCAGCCATAGCGGCAAGCTCGCTAGTGGCTCATAGGGTTTCCGGTGTCGTCCATGTTGCAAATGAAGATGGATGCTTGCTGTGCGGCCGAAGGCCCTCTGCAAATTTTTCATCTTATCTAGACTGCGAAGGTGATCACCCCAACCTTGAAAGTTGTGTGCAGTGTCTCAAGGCCTTAAAGAGGTCGGCGGATTGAGATCTTGCTGGAGTGGCAAAGAGTGAAAGCCAGCACCCTAGCTGAGTTGCACTCTGGTCAGTCAGCAAACCGGATCCACTGCATCTCAACTTTGTCTTGGTGTCGTGGGGGGGGGGGGAGGAGAGGAGGGGAAGAGATTTTGAATTTGCTATGCTGCGCAGGTTGTTCTTTGAATCGCACACCTTGGCTTTATCTGATTTGCGGACGAGGGTGGAATCGACAACCGACCCTGGTACATCGACAAGGAAGTTACCCACTGCGGAGAGGGTGGCGCGGCAGGCCAATCAGCAAACCAGGTTGTTGGGGGTGATTTTTGATCCAGATACGACCCCGGCCAACCAATTGCTTGATTACTATGACGGGCGTGCTCTCTTATATCAAGCCAGAGCAGTGTTGCAGCCGGGCTCACGAGGTCGCTTTGGTTAGGAAGGATACTTCAATTTCCACTG
The DNA here is from genome assembly GCA_963377175.1 of Effrenium voratum. Lineage (NCBI taxonomy): Eukaryota > Dinophyceae > Suessiales > Symbiodiniaceae > Effrenium > Effrenium voratum. Next base: position 675,914 of record CAUJNA010003334.1, read on the forward strand.
ACGCCAATGGTATGTTGAAGATAAGTTCCAAGAGCCCCGAAGCCTTTTGTGAGGCCAACACGGAACTGAAGCTTCGGGCCGCTTGGCAGCGGAGAAGCTTAGCCATGGATCTAGCAGAGATTGCCAGTTTTACCGCGGTGGAGACTTGGGTTCAGTATCTATTTGCGCAACTCAGCAAGGATCAGCCCAGGGGTTTTTCGAAGATCACGCTGCAGCAGGTGCTTGATTGCGACAGACAGCTTTTCGTACTAGCATCGCATCGGACCATGGGAAAATTGAGGACGCTTGTACCCGGTGACCCCAAACCTTTGGACACTGTGATTGACAGCCTCAAGAGTTCCACGGAAGTCCTGCAGTATCTGACTCCACTACCGGCACTGCGAGCTCCGCCCGCGCCAGTCCCGGGCCAGGAGCGGCCAGCCAAGACGCAGAAGGTCAATCCAACGCCGAAGCAAGGTAACAAACCCAAGGCTTCGGGTGCTGCATCTAGCAGATCCAGTTGAACAATTGGTGCAAAAGGCGAGTCAACTTCGTGATCAATGCTTAGCACCGTGAAACCAGCTTCGAGTGGGGCTCGTGAAAGGCTGGCCCTGCCTGCGAAAAGCTCAACACACAACGGCGGATCCCTTGGGGAAGGTTGTGAAACTGTCTGCACCGAGAGTCAGTCAGCGCGGGTACACAAATGATATGGCTTCAGGCGGAAACATCCGGCCTTGTAACACTTGTGGAACCCGCGTGCGCAGCTTCCCCGGTGGCCCTTTGAATTTGCATTTGCCTTGCTGCCATAGGAAACACAACGGTCTGTTCTCATCGTCGTGGCTGACACACCCCTCCGGCAGCTGGAACTTGACAACAGCCAGTGGACAGGCCATCCTTTGGGATGTTCTGCATGCGCCGAATTTATTTGCGACACATCTGGGACTCCCTTGTGGTACTGCCAGCCGCGCCCGCGAAAGACCCTTGAGCAAGGAGCTTCGGGATCGGGGGGTGCCGCAACCCCCTCCACTACGGTCTGCGACGCACCCGCTCGGATTGCCGGGCCTTTCAAATTTCATGCCTCAAAAGTGGCGCTCAAAAGGGATGTCATTGTCAGTGTCGAGAACCCTGCAACCAGTTGGCTCTGGGCCGCTTTGATTGCTTTGTTGTTGAGGGACCGCACCACTAGTGATGCGTCTTTCTACAACCAACTGGTTCCAGTTACCTTCCATGCCTGTTGCCATGGCTCGCAACGCAAGAAACGCACTACCTGGTTATCCACTCCACATGTGTTTGAACCTTTACGTGCAGAGTGTCAAGAAGATCACGAACACCTTCCTTTTGGGATTTCGTGGCATCAGGGACGGTGGCATTTCGACACTGCGGCTGAACGGGTATACCCGCGAGTCCTGGCGCGACGCGTCGCCGCTTGTTTGGTCAAGGCAGCCGAGACTGCAAACAGGTCGCTACGGGCTCCGCCGCGGCTTCATGATCTGTCTACAGCCGCTCATGGCCGCCAGTCTAAGCGCCACAAGCCTTTGATCCCTGAATTCCACAATTTCAAGCGTGTTTCGGTCCAGGACCCTGTTCCCGACAACTGCAAACAGCTGCCTCCTAACGTAGGGGGTGAGGCGGAGGATGCAGCACCTGCTTTGAGCTCTTTGGCTGATACTGTCAAGTTGGGGTTCTACCACACACCGAAGCAATTCTTGGCCATGGCGATGGGTGTTCAACACCCAACAAGCTATGCCCCTTTTGTGTTGAAGCACTCTGACGAGGTGGTCAAGCTAGAAAGGAAGAAGAACCTGTTGCAGGCGCGACTGATGGCCAAACGACTTGTGAGTGAAGAGCAACTTTTGCATTTGGCGTTGGACCCTCCGCTGCAGCAAGTGTTCTTGATCAAACACGGGTATGATGACCTTGCAGTTTATGATTTCGTGGCAAAGGGTGTTCCTTTGGTTGGGCAGCACGATGTTCCCTCCTGTTACCATCCAGTACAGGGTTGCAACCCTGACGGGCGATGACCTTGATCGGTCGGCCATCTGGAGGCGGAAGGCTATCTTGGGGAAGTTGCGTGGTGAGCCCAACTTGGAACACGTTGCGCATCTTGAAGAAGCTTGTCGGGAAGAACTTGATGCTGGTTTTCTGGAAGGTCCTTTCTTGAGCAAGGTGGCAGTTTCAGAACATCTCGGCAGAACTGACTGGTCTTTAATCCACCGTTTTGTGCTGGTTCAAGGAGCTGAAATGAAATTGCGGCCTATTGATGACTGCGTGGAATCGCAGATGAACGCGGCCTACACTTCAACCTCATACTTGAAACTGCAGGATGTCGACTATGTGACGGGTCTTGCGCTTCAGGTGGCAGAAGCGTCCTCAGCAGGGAAACAGCGCCACGGATCCGGAACGTGGATGGGCAAGTGTTTGGACTTATCCAAAGCCTATAAGCAGCTTGGCATCTTACCCACGCACCGGCACTATGGTGTGATCTTTTTCCATGACGCTGCAGGGAATCCGAAGTTTTACATGTCGAATTCCCTTCGGGGCAACAGCTGCGGTCTATGCGTTCAATCGAGCCAGTCGCAGTGTTTGGTTCCTCATGAACAAAATGCTGGTTATACCTTGCGGCGTTTTCTATGATGACTTTCCGCTCCTGCTTCCAATGCCGATGAGTCGGCAACCTGCTTGGATGGCGCCATGCCAGAACTTTTGCCTTTTGCTTCCTCTTTCAACGTGCTTGGCGCCAAGCTGGACCTATCTCGTGTGCAGGAGGGCGTGGTGACTCTGGGCAACAAGGAGGGCCGAATAGCCCGCTTGGTGGAGCGGATGGGCCTCGCAAAAACTAATGGGAAGATGAGTGTTCATGAGGCTCAAGTCCTTCACGGGTTGAGATACTCGGTCGGCTTCTTTGCCGGCCGTCACCTGCATCAAGTCTGCGCAGAGCTCCTCCAGATGGGGGGCCCCAATGATGCCAAACAGGTTGCGTCTTTGGTGGATTATGCGGTGTCCATCCTTTCCATTTGCAAACCTCGTGAGATTTCCATCGGTCGTGAAAAGCGTCCCCTTGTGATATTCACGGATGGAGCATGGGATAATGGTGTCGGAGGCCTCGGGGTTGTCGTCGTTGATACTGCCACCGATGAGCGTCTGGTTTTAAGTGGCAGTGTGCCTCAAAAGCTGATCAATTACTGGAAGGTGAAGGTTGGTGAGCAGCTGATTTGTCAGATAGAACTATTTGCAGTCTTGTGGGCGCGCTGGAGGTTCAGGGACCTTATTCGGGACCGTCGTACCATCTTCTGGATTGACAACGAATCGGCCAGATTCAGCCTGATAAAAGGCGTTAGCCCTACCTTGACCATGCAATGCTTAGTGCGTGAGTTCTATCTTATGGATGTGGAACATCCCACTTTCAGCTGGTTTGAGCGCGTGCCAAGCTCATCAAACGTGGCAGATGCCCCGTCCAGACGCGATCCCGAAGCAGCGTGCAGTTTGCTAGGAATTTCAAACTGGGAGGAAATTGCGGTACCGGAGGAGTTGACGCAGGCACTTTTTGCGAAGCGGCTGGTGATGTAAAGGGGGTGGAATCGGACCAGCTGGAATGCGTCAACTGACGTAGCCAGAACGGTCAGTCAGATTCCAACAGATGCATGGTCACAAAATCTTTTGACCGCAGATTTGCCCCTGACTCACCGCTCGGTGTCAAAAGGGGCGCTTCCGTTTGATTTCCTTTTTGGCCCCTTTAAACGACCCGTAGTGCCTAAGATAAGGAGCCCCTGCACGCTTGGATGTACCGTCGTTTATCGTGCGGCTGGGTATTTCTATATCTGGGACTTTGGGTTTACAGTTTTTATTTTCACTCAAGGAAGGCAGCTGAGTGGTTCAGGGTGCTGGTGTGGTTTTGAGGGTGTGCCATAATAGACGCTAGGGGTTGTTTGTTCCCCCGTGTTATAGGGGCATGTGAATCTACACCGCTTGTGGCCATTTCTGCTCCAAGCTAAACAACCATGCGGTTTCCATCTTTGAAACGCCATGTTCCGCTTCGCCGCTTCGCCTTGCCTTGCCGTTTCGCCTAGCCAACTGCCTCGCATTGGCCCCGCATGGTTTCTAGTGCAGGCCTCAGAGCGCAGCATTGCCAAACTCGCTTTGTACCATTGGCCCCGCTTTGCAGCCTGCCTTTTGTCGCCTAGCCCCAGTTTCGATGACACGTGGGCTTCTCAGGCCATTTCCTGTTTTTGGCCCGCAGGCCTAGCCGGATCATAAGGATTCCCTCCGGACAGACGCTTCCGCCAGGATGGCACGCTGTGCAGCTGTTGGGCCGCGCCCCGCTCAGCACAGCTTGGGGCCCAGCGCGCTCGCTGGAGGGCCTTGAGGCCGTTCCCCAAATAGTTTCCGCTGTTGGGCCGCGCCCCGCATTGAACAGCTAAGGCCCCAGCGCGCTCGCTGAGGGGAAGGCTCCCTCAAGCTGACGCTCTCAGCCAGGGACCTCGTTAGCCCGCTTGGCCAGGTGCAACTCCCGCGAAAGGTGCATTGTGAACGCTTCACGGGCCAGCGCCTTAACTGCTCCATTGCATGTTGGGTGGTTTTGTGCCACGCCCCCAAACGCCGGCGGTTTCTGCCACAGCTCCGCGTGTATGGCAGGATCTAAGAAGCTGTTGGGCCGCGCCCCGCACAGCAAAGCTTGGGGCCCAGCGCGCTCGCTGGAGGGCCTTGCGGCCGCTCCCCAAACAGATTCAGCTGTTGGGCCGCGCCCCGCATTGAACAGCTCAGGCCCCAGCGCGCTCGCTGAGGGGCAGGCCGGACCGCCGTCCAGACCCCTGCTCTTGTTCTTGGGCCGCGCCCAGCTTTGAATAGCTCAGGCCGCAGCGCGCTCGCTGAGGGGCAGGCTGGACCGCCGTCCAGACCCCTGCTTTTGTTCTTGGACCATTTCCAGGGTTGCTTGTCCTCGCCTTGCTTGTGCAAGGTACTGGCCACGCACCGGACCGCTGTCCCGAACCTAGTTGATCTTCTGTTTGAACTTGGCCGCAGCCTAGCGAGACCACGCTCCAGAGCGCCCTCGACGCAATCCTCGCGGAGCTCGCCGCGCTGCGTTCCGGCAGCGGCGGAGTTGCTAACGCGCCGGCTGGCGGGCTGGGGACCTTGTTCGCGGAAGCAACGTCGTTCGCAACCTGCATCTGGGGGCTTCTCTCTCTGCTGCGCTGGCCAACGGCGACGACATGCTGAGCATCACGGCAGACTGCTAATGCACGGCGGGCACTGACGCCGCTATAACAGCGGCCTTGCTGGCCTACTACACCTCGGCGCAGAAGACGCTGTTGGAAGACTACCGCACAGGGGCAGGCAGGACGCGGAGACGACCAGCGCCATCACAGGCGCACTGCTCGCTAACCTGGCGCAGGTAGACGCGCTGTTGGAAGACTACCGCACGGCAAGCGCTCAGAACACGCAGCCAAGCGCCATCGCGGACGCGCTGCTGGCCTACCGGACGGGCCCGGACCAGGAGCAGACCAGGACACGGCAACGGCCTTGAGATTGCAGCCGCGCTGCTCAGCTACTACACCATCGCACAAGTAGACGGCCTCCTTGCCGGCAAGCTTGGAGTCACGGAGGCAGCCTTGCTGCAGCTAGCAGTGCGCTTTCCGGACGCGGAGCCGACAAGGTGGTGAGGAATAACGGACGTCTCGCTGTCAAACTGGACGGTTCGCCCCAGCAGCGGCTGCTGGCCACGCACGGCTGCTGGCAACCAGAGCGCCAGGGTCTTCCTGGAGCGGGACGGCGGGACGCACCAGTGCGCTCATCTGATCAACGATGAGGCCTGGTGCAGACGAAGAGCCTCTCGACGCAGCTGTCCTTAACCACGAACCAGAGGAACCCCGGCTGCCTCGTGATCGCGGGCAACACGGGCAACGTGGTCTGCAACACGAGCTTTACGAATTTGTCGGACAGCCAAGGCCGACGTGGCAAGCTCCGCAGCTGTTCGACTCCGTGGAGGCCAAGCAGCCCGGACATGAACAAGGACCTGAGGCTGGGCTTCGCGTCAAACGACTTGCAGGAACAAAGTGGAAGAACCTGACGGGCACCAAGGTGGAGCGGCACGGAGATGGTCGACTACTCTCACCTCACCAGCGTGCTCTGGGGTTGCAAGGGCTTCAGGCCTGCTCTGCGCAACATTGAGCGCTGCCCGGAAATCAAGGTCGGGAATATGGTTCGATCCGGGTTTAAGCCGATCGAAAGCAGGGCTCCTACGGGTCAACGAGATAGCCTGGAGCGAAAGGTGTACAGGGTAGCCTCCGCCGAGAGGGGAGATGGGGGCAAGGTTTGGCTTGGAGGGGTGGCCGGCAGGCTCCCACCTCCTTTTGATGCTCTCTGCGCCTCTACGTCTCTACAGCAGACAGCTCCGAGCGCGCCAGGTCTAAGCAGCGCATCCTTGCGAGGCCGCTTGTTGGGAGGCCGATGGGCCGTCAGAGCAGTCGCAAGGCAGCGAGCGTCCTGGGCGCGGCGGGCTTCTTCATAAGCCATGCCTGCACGCATCGGAAAGCCGCCGAGGAAGTTATCTTGAGCAGCTGCGGCGGGTTTTTGAGACCGTTCGAGCATTTGGACCATTCAAGCATTTGGCGGGCTTTTTTTCTTTACCGCGCTTCCCTTGCCCTGTCCAAATCCTCCTCAAGCTCATCAACGCGCACCTCCGCCAGCACCGCCCGCTCGCGAAGATCTTCGTTCTCTCTTGAGACCTCGACGCGGCGCTCCAGCCGCCAGCGGAGAATGTCGATGCTGCTCCAGCTCCCCAGCGCGCTCTTCCGGCTCAAGGCCGAGCGCTCGCACCAGAGCGCCCGCATTGCGCACCTTGATTGGGAGCTCCTCGGCGAAACTCGCGCTGTGGGGAGCGGACTTCGAGAACAGAAATCTCCGCTGGCAGCTGGCCCACCGCCGTCATCGCGCAAGCAAGCGGTGAGGGAGCGCGTCCTCGCAAGGCCGCTTGCAGGGAGGCCGCTGGGCCATCAGAGCAGCCGCAAGGCAGGGAGCGTCCCGTCCGCCCACGCGGCGGGCTTCTCCAGAAGCCATGCCTGCACGCAGCGGAAGGCCGCCGAGGAAGTCATCTTGAGCAGCTGCGGCGATCTCATTATCGAGAAAGCGAGAAAAACGAGAGCTCGGGATCTTTTTTTCGCGCGTCCTCAAGCTCACTCGAGGATCTCGCCGAGGCACTCCACCCGCTGGCGGATGTTGTTGCGCTCCAGCTCCGCAACGCGCCGCTCCGCCTGCGCCGCTCGCTTGCGGGTTTGCCTGAGGTACTCGTTCTTGCGCTCCACATCCAGCGGAGATTTTTGTTGTCGCGCTTCCTCGCAGCGCAGGGTTTCATCGAGGATCCTCGTCGAGCTGCGCGATGAGATGCCGCTGGTGCGAGCGCTCGGCCTCGAGCAGCGCGTCCTCGCGAGGCCGCTTGCGTAGCATGGGCCATCAGAGCAGCCGCAAGGCAGGGAGCGTCCGCGTCCACCCACGCGGCGGGTTCTCCAGAAGCCATGCCTGCACGCATCGGAAGGCCGCTGAGGAAGTCATCTTGTCGAGAAAGCGAGAAGACGAGAGCTCGGGGTCTTTTTTCCGGTTCCGACAGTCTACGCCCAGCAGCGGCTCAGCCGCAGCGGCAGTGTCGGAGCGGGCCCCAGAGGCGGGGGCCCCACGAGGAACTCCATCACGAGGTCGAAGGGCGCGGAGCCTGGCGGAGCGTAAGCGCCCAGCATCCGCAGCTGCTCCAGGTTGCGCCAGTGTCCCAGCGGGCGCGAGCTGTGAGCGTCGAGGCCGTAGACCTTGTCGTTGAAGGGCGAGAGCGACTTCTTCTCGACGGTCTCCACGGCGATCTCGTGCGCGCGGCTGCGCAGCTGCGCGAAGGCCGCCCTGCGCTCGCTTCCTCCAGCACCTCCCGGTACTCGAGATGCCGGACGTTGGTCACCGCCTTCTTCGGCACGCCCTTGATTTGCGCTTCTCCTTGCGCGCGCCGTCGGGCTGGACCGTGAGGATGCTGTACATCTTGGCGCGCAGGCCCACGTACTCCAGGATCCTGGCGGGGAGATGCCGGACGTTGGTCACCGCCTTCTTCGGCACGCCCTTGATTTTGCGCTTCTCCGTGCGCCGTCGGGCTGGACCGTGAGGATGCTGTACATCTTGGAGCGCAGGCCCACGTACAGGATCCTGGCGGGGAAGGTCTCG